>JASMMZ010000008.1:6708313-6843230 GCA_038502455.1 Anisogramma anomala | reverse complement strand
TTTTGTTTCTTTCCATTTTCTCGCTGCCTTGGGTTTGGGTTCCGAGGTGCGGCATTTGCTTGGCTGGTTTTACGCACAGTGGAGTGAAGATGACCTCGATCTCGGCTAGTGGCCGCCCGGGGATGAGGTGTGTGGCGTCGCGCGTGAGGAGCCACGCCTGGAACGGCGAGGCGGCGGCGAGGTCGGACGAGCACAGCGACGGGCACAGCGAGGAGACGGAGCTCCGCCGTGAGGAGGCCGTGGAGTCGGTTGCTGTGCAGGAGGAGGAGGAGGCGCGGGCTGCGTATGCGCTGTAGGAGGCCATTGTGCCTGCAAAAACCTTGTTGCTGCAACAGCCTGCGTGTGTGTGTGTGTAATAATCCACAAGTCCTAGAAGCGGTCGGTGGCATCAAACTCAGGCTTCAATCACGACCGTCTAAGCACCGCTTGAAGAGGAGTGGTTCTTCCTGTTTTGCTGATCGTGACGATAACGCGGATTTCGGCCAAAGTAAGCTTCGTCAATGCTTCAACATTGAGAGGCACGACTCAGCAGCTCCGTTCTTGGATAATTTAGAGAACAGATATAGGCACTGACAAGTAGAAGTTGGCACTAATAGAGGGAATTTGCACTGTGTGGACGCGTGTGAAACAGTCCAAGAAAGGGAGATGGAGAGTACCCTGACACTGGTAATCAAGATAGGTAGAAAGGTTAATGTCACATCATTCTAAGTTAGGTTATTTTGAACAACGTAGTATAAGAATATCAATCCAAGTAAATACCAAGTGTTATTTCTATTATAATTGAAACCATAATGTTTATAGGGGTAGAAGAGTCATGATAAATAAGATATAGCTGTTGGTAGGCTTTTATCGCTGCAACGTAGTCGATTCGAATCGTGGTCAAAGTTACTGGTGTATTGCATTGAAAGTGGTGATGTGTTACTTCTAAGTTTGGCAGACCGCTAGCCGGTTTGCATACTAGTTTGTATAGGCAACTGCTTGGCCCGGGCCCTATATTGAATTGGGTACTCCTTGCAGTTGACTTTGTTGTACTATAATTAAATATTGTTCCAATATTAGTGACTTGTTATCTTGTACGTATGCATGAGTGTAGCCGATTACCAATCAGAGGTAAGCGCTGAACTCTTTTCGATTCCTATCGGCAATACCTTCACTACTTCTAGCCTGTTTTGCACCCAAATTACACTTTCATTGCAATCTTTTACTCCACCATTCCAAACATTAACTTCCTCTACTCCTACACACAAGTTTTTCGTTACAAACTCATACGCAACCAATTATATACCTTTTATTAATAGGTTTCAATACGCGTTTTGTTTTCACTACCCTAACAATTTTCCAAATTACTAAGGTATCCATATTATTTTACGTTACATACCAACCAATCCACACATCTCTTAATATATATAATTAACTTAGTAATGTTTATGAACCTTTTCAAGGCGTTATCAGATGTAGCCTTCATTATAGTGTTATTGATATTTTTTTTACCATTAATCTACTTAAAGTCGTTAATGTCTTAACTTTCGCATACCCTTTTACAATACCATTACATGTATTATCAGACTTTTTTTATTAATCGTTTCAAGTTTATAAAGGAACTCGTAAAAGCTTCAAGGATTGATATATACAATTATAAGTATTGCAAGTAATTCTAGCTATTTAATTATAATTCTTGATATATTATTGATTATTATATTACTATTGAATCCTACTATTATAACGTAAATTTTGGATATTAATACGTTTGACGATTATTTAGTATACAACGTACCAGTAATTGTTGATTACCTATCAAACTTATTTTTGTTAACGAATATTATATAGAATACGATTTGGGAGATGAGGTTAACGTTGTTAATAAAAGAGTTCTCTAAAAAAAAAAAAAAAATAACCATTGTTGGAATAATATTATATACAGGGCAGTAGGTCAACTTTGCTTATAGTAAAGTTGACTGTACTGCAAGTGTATTGCTTTGTAGAAACTTACCGTATTGGGTGTAAGTTGAGTACAGTACGCTGCACTTCACTCTAGGGCACGGGCCAAGCAATTAGCCACACAAATTACTATGCAAACCAGCTAGCGGTCTGTCAAACCTAGAACAATACATCCACCATCTGACTACTGCAATACTACCGTTACTTCGAAGGTCAATCGAATCGATAACGTTGCAACGTCTAAGGCCTACCAATACTGATCAGTACTTGTCTGCTAGGTTAAGCATAGATAAGCTAAGTAGAAGAAGAAGCTACTTTCTGGTTACGCTCTAAGTCAAACGACCGTGGGGTAGAGGAAAGATTATTGTAAAGAGCCTCTATTAGTACTGCGCCAGTCTTCTAACGATAGGAAAATAGAGAAGACTTTTGGGTTGCGTCAGTCTTCCAACGGCAATCTGAAAGTTAGCAACGGCATCGCTATCGAAAACACTAAGAAATCTTCATTAATCTTTTTTGAAAACGTTGAGATTGACTGTCAGAAGTCTTAAAGTTCACCAAGTTGGCAAACGGCTAAGTTAGTACTACTGCAGGTGCTACTACTGCAGAAAAACAACTAAGTCCCACGGTCTATAACAAATAACATTCGTCTTTTACCATTAACACCGACCACCAACCTTACCTATTACACTAGACCTTTGCCCTATTTTACTCTTTTTACTTCCTACATTACTTTGATCGTCAAGTTCGCTGTTTTTAAGCGAAAACATCAAACCGCGCCAAGAAAGCTACATTGCGCGACCTCTCACCAAGTCGCCAAGCTCCTACGCAACCTCACACCAAGTCATCAAGTCGTTAAGTTCCTACGCGACTTTAAGCCAAAACACCAAGTTCATACACTTAAGATCACCAAGTTCCTCGCCTTACACGCCTGTCAAGATGTCTACCCCCAACGCTCACTTTGAGGTTATCACCGACCCTACCTGAAAAGAAGTAATTCGAAACCTCGGATTAGTCTTCGTCAACCAATACGACCATTAACTCTGGATTAAGGATGTTGATAAAAATTTCACTAAAGTTTACCTAACTAATTACGTTGGCCAGTATATCCTCAAAACCTTTAGGGAAAAAGAAAAGGCGTTAAGGGATTCCAACATCCATACATACGTTTTAAAGAATTACCAACCTATCTTTAGCTAATTTAAGCCTCTTTATGCGCTAGCGATAAAGAATCTGTTAACCTGTTCAGTAGTTTAGTACTGTTATGTGATAACGCGGAGTATGCCTTTAACAGCGGCAGGGCGTGTGAAGCAACGGTCGCTAATACGGCTAGAGGTATTAACGTTAACGTTTTACATTAGTTAATTAAGCAAAATCGTTAAGCTTCCTAAAACCTTTAAGTACCTATCATCCTTTAACAATTTTATTGCTAAAACCCTTAAAAATCTTTTCCCTTCATATTTGCCTATACGCGTAAACCTATTACAGGTTTTACTATAGGACTTTACCTCTTGAGTTAGGCGACTGGCAATTACCCTTAGCATCGGGCCTCGAAACTTTTAATATGTAAATCGCTAAAAAATACTAACTAAACTTAGAATAACTATCGCTACCTTCCTTTAAGACTTATTTAAATGGTTAACATTAACTATAAATTGATAATAGACTTCTCCAAAATCTGAAATAATATAAAAAAGTATAACAAAAAGCCTTATAACCTTTTCGACACTAAAATAATGTCTTTCCTAAATATTTATAAGTGGATAAAAGTTCTACCTTTTATTTTTCACTTATTATTTCCCGAAATTCTTATAAGTTACGCTAAAAATCACTATTTAACCTTACTAACGAATTTTACTACGTTTCGCGAAATTTACAATGGTATAAAATGTTATTTCGAATAAGATATCCACCTTACATAATACGATATAAATTAGGCCACCATGCGATAAACTTTAATAATAGCAAAGAAAAAAGAGTAGGAATTATTAATAAATGTTTTTAATTAAATGTTTAATAAGCTGATAATATGTTAGAAGATAATAGTAAAGGCTTCCGTTGGTGAAGTTATACTTCGTGAATAAGTACAGACAATTGTTACGAGCGTTAATAAGTTCGAATATGTTTTATAACGCTCAAATATCACCTGTAAAGGCTTCTTTAATTAGTTACGTTCCTCGCTTGCTACTGTAATAACACGTATACCAAATTCGTTAGATATATATTCCTAAGCCGGCAACTTTTTAACGTGAATAATGAAGACTTCACGGTAGTTAATTACGTTGACCATAAGTATAGGCGCCCATAACGCCTAGGGTTAGGCCTATCAACCTCGGCTCTAAACTAAAATCAGCATCCATGTTAACATTAATAAGATTTAGGCGGACTTATTAATCGTAAGCATTATCGTTGTAATAGTGGCAAGAGATATTAAATCTATAGCAAGGTTAACTATTAGTTAACTCGTCACTTTCCTATCAAACGTAATAACAGGAAAATAACGTGCTACATCTAATACCTTATTATTTAGAAATAAAATTATTTAGATTAAGTTAAAAATGTTAAAGGCAAAAAGCTAATTAACATAGCCAATGCTTTTAAGCAAATTAAGTAATACAAAGATACTATTTTTAATATGGCGGCCTAATAACTAGCCGATCATGCTTTTTTATACCGTTTAGGTAGTAAAAACCCTTATTTTTACCCTAATTATACCCTTAACTCCTTACACACCTTTAACTTTTGCGATCGTTACGCGAATTACACGTTTTAAGGTATTATACCAGAAATTTGGGCGACAAAGTACTGAATAAAAAGCTATTCGCAATATATGGCACTACAGAGGGAAAATACTACAACTATTAAGATTAATTTTGACGATATCAGCAAAGTTAAAGTTGGCTTTAGCCTAGGCAAACAATCATCGTCATTAAGGACAACGGTAGTTTAAACTATTATGAAAGAGATTATATTCTATATCCTTAAATCTCCTACCCCCTTTTTACTTCATTTAAAGAATATAAAGACTTTCACTATTAATATTAACGTTAACGTAAACGAGTTAGTTAAAAATAGCTAAAGATTTTTACTCGCCTTTAAATAGGGGTATTTATAATTTTACTTTTAAGGTACTCAAATAGTAATATTAAACTTAACGGAGTCGTAAATACGTTAACTATACCAACGTTTTAATTACCCAGCTATTAATAAATTATATAAAGTCTCAAAGTTTACAAGTAATAACGATGTAGAATATTTTGCCTTAAAAACCATTGAAAAATTTTATTACCATTATTAAACATATATTTAAACTCCCCGGAAATTTAAATTTACATAGAAAAACGATGAAAACTTCAATTACGAAGTCTTCATTAATATGTTTCATTTAGATAATAAGCTTATTTTTTACATAGTTAACTTTGTAACCTTTTTTTATGGAGCTAAGTTCTTAAAGTCTCTTTTGGCCAAAAATACGTAGGGAACGTTAAGAATACTATGGATTAATACGTACCTGGGTTTACTTAACGTCATTGTTTACAATGCCGGTATTAACTTTACGGCGACGGAGTTTTAAAAAGATACTAAAATAATAAGTATCTAATGCAAATAAGTACTTGTAAAAGCCTACTAGAGTATTAAAAAGGTTAAAGGGGCATACATTCTACTTTGACGAGCGTATAATATCCTTACGTTAGAAATTAGAAGTGTTACGGATTCGGAGGCACGTTTACAAATGAAAATAAAGAGCTTAAATGATAATATAGGCCCTGACGGACTGGTGTTAACTCTATTAGTCTTTGGAGCGTATTTATACCTAACGAGTGAATTTCCACCTTCGGTAAGTATTTAGAATCGTGTTGCGGCCTATAGCAAAGTATTGAAAAAACCACGAAAAGAATCGGCACGCCACTAAGTTAATAAAGCCCTTAATACCAAAAACGGGCCTATAATAGTCGACAAGTTTATTTTGCTATTATAAAGTAAAGTTCTTGTATAGTGAGAGCCAGGAAAATGAAAAGGGCCGTACAAGATATTAAGTGTCGTAAACTCTAAAGTAATTATTAAAATTGTTAACGGTTTTATATCTTTTTGAATTACTTAGATTAAACTTTATATCAGGGTTATCAATGATGAAGTCAATTAAACTAAACGACCGAGTTAATATGAACCTACCACATCCGTTATAGATAAGTTAATAAAACGCTATCGACGCAGACGACCCCCCAAAAAAAGAAATACTAAAAAAGAAAAATATATACTGGGTCGTATTTACAATATTATTTAGGTAAGCAGGAAAGAAAGAGATAACGAAAACTTGGTAGTAAAGCTTGATGTATAAGGAATTATTAAGATTTTAGACAAACACTTTAAAGAAAGCGATAAGATTGAAATCGATGGCTTATTAACTCGGGGTATAGTATAATTCGTACCGACAATTAACCTTAACCTCCAAAACCTAAACGTTACGATTTTTAAGTCGAGGATTATTTACAAGGTAAAGGGTTAAACTATGGCGCGTCTTTATAGAAAATTACGACTAATCGCTTAATGATACGACGATAAAGGTAAGGATTAAATTCTTATGTAATTTCCAACAATTTATAAAATGACTTAACGTTTATTGGTTAATTTAACAATAAATCTGTTAACTAAGATTAAAGACAAATTTATATTTAATAATCGTGATATTATGTAAGCTTATATACAATTAGTAACGGATTTACAACGAATTATACCATTGAAATTACTATAGGAATTCCGTGTTATATATCCCTCAGGTACGGTAATACGTTATATTAAATTACTATACGAATTGGTTAAAGTAAACTTTTACTGGTTTTTAACTTAACAATCGCAATTTGAATTATGGCTAACGATAAAGTTTTTGATATACAACTCGTGCTTACTAATAACATCAAAAAAGATTTTTGTGTAGTAGGTATATAAACTAACGATATACTTCTCATTGGAATTATTAGCTTTATAGTATTAAAATAATAAACAATTAAAAACTTCAAGTTTTGAAATTATAAGCTGGTAATGACGTTAACGAAAAACACTTAACTCGACTTTAATAGATTGTCAATCCGTAGGTTTGGTATTAATACCGGCTTTAACTTTCGCCAAAAGGGCTAAGACGCTAATTTTACCACAATTGACAAGACTAATAAGGCCAAAGCTTAAAGGTATTTAGAATAACGTATACGGGGTAGCTATATTACTACCCTATACTAACCGAAAGTTTTATACTATTTATTCATTACGGTATAAATACAAATACCAACGGATAAATATTTTAATCAATTAAATAAGAGGTTGGAGTAACAAATGCAAAACCTAGACCGTAATATTGATATGGTAATAATCGACTTTTCAAAGGCTAAATTAATAATCTTTATAAACGGGTTGTTTATAAATAACATCGATTTATCTTTATAAATCGGCTTTTTAATAACTTTCGTTAAAAAAGATAGGTAAGAAAACAAGGTTAGTATTACTGGTAACCTAATTTACTAAACCTTCGTTAAATGTAAAAGGATTACACGAGGTGTATTAACTTCGGAGGTTTATGGTATGATGAAGGGCTTTAAGGTAAGTATAATACTATAAGAGACCCTTAACCATATCATCAAGCAGTTACGGATTCCTCCTATTCTGGTGATGATATATACCAATTTAAGGAGCCTTTTCGAATACCTTTTAAAGCTTGGAACCACCAGTGAAAAGCGCCTAACAATCGACGTAATAACACTTCTCGAAATCTACAAAGGAAGGGAAATCTAGGAGTTTCGATAGATCGATAGCAAAGACAACACTGTTAATACTATAACGAAAGTATCGCTAAATAAGTCCTTGAAAAGGTTTGTGTATAACAATAGGCTAACTATACGAATCGAGGGCTACGTAAATAGGCCGCCCAGAAAACACAAGTTATGTAACAACGAACAGGGATATGGTGGCAAATTAGAAGACTACCAGAGGATTAATGATAATGATTTATTTAAGTTGCATAATTGAAGTAGGGGAGTGCAAAAATCTATGGCGAAAGAACTTTTTGTAGGGGTTAATAAATTCGGACCTCGGAGCGATAGAGCGATTAAGGCTAAATGGGCTCAATCTACATGTAATTACGTGTAACTCAGTATGGAAGTCAACTGGAATTGACAGGAGTCTGGCCAATTAACGAGGAGGTAGTTCTATAGTAACCGGAAAAGATTGGTCAGCCACACTAGCGTGCACGCGCACAAACTAAAAAGCCGCTAGTATTAAAATAATATTATATGCAATACAATAGGTCAACTTTACTTACAGTAAAATTGACTGTACTACAAGTGTATTTCTTTATGGAGACTTGCTGAATTGAGTGTAAGTCGAGTGCAGTACGCTACAATTTACACTAGGGTACGGGCTAAGCAATTGGCTATACAAATTACTATGCAGACCGGCTAGCGGTCTACCAAACCTAGAACAATACATCCACCATCTGACTACTGCAATACTACTGTTACTTCGAAGACCAATCGAATCAACAACGTTACAACGTTTAAGGCCTACCAATAACCATTGTTAAATCTACCAATACCATATCAATACCTTTATCCGAGTAATCTATTTGCTATTATGCGTGGTTGTGTAACTTATTAAAAAAATTATCTATGGATTTGGAATTTGCGTTATAATCCATAAATTGTATAATACCTCCGATTAACATAGCATAGTAATTTATGCTGTTTAAGTTCTTTACCTAAATTATTGTTGCCACCTTATATTGTCAGCCTTGATAATCTTTACCAGACTTATTACTTACCCTTTTTGATATAGGTTAAAGTACGTATTATAATCGGTTTTAATATTATATATATGGATTAATAATCCATTGAAATCCTTTTATATACCTTTAACTAACGTTTTTATGAGATTTTTTTTGAAGCGCATTAATCATTAATAACATCTTATTACTCTGCCACAAATCGAATGGTCTTCAAACAATGTGTATCATTAGTTTGTATACCTATAATACCAAGGTTTTTATCTTACATAATTTATTAATAGGGTTTGAACTTGGACGTTTTTATACCTAGATCGTTTTTAAATTGCGTTTAATACGTTAAAGGTCAATGAACACCTATGTTAACTAGTTCGTAAAAGGGTTCCATATAATATATAACCGTTTTAAAACGAAATTTGTTTTATAACTCCTTCGATAACTTTGATGATATAAGTTGTTCAAGTTCGGTGGCAGATTTCGTATTTGTTTACGTAATGTTTCGATAATTAAGGGTAAATTCACCATTTACTTCAACATTTAAATTAGAAACAATTACAATAATTGAATTTTGTCTGGTTTTTTGAATTTTAGATCATTTAATAAGGATGTAGTCCTTATATTTATTATGGTATTTTTGAATAAAAAGTTTTGATTTTTCATACAGTTGGTTCGTGTTTACAGTATTATATATGTTGGGGTAAATATAAAAAGATAGATCGTTATAGGTTTAGGCAAAACTTCTTTTTTCCTTCTTTTAACAACGAGCTCCTTTTATCAATGTAAATTCCAACTGGTCCATTAATATATATAAATTTTACCTACTATCTCAATTATGTACTTTAAACCGCTTTTATAGGTAGGTTATTTAACTAACCCCATATACTAAATTCGCTCGTTAATAGATACTGCGTAAAAATAGTGTTTTTAGGCGTCGTTTAGCACGAGAGCGTAAACGTAAACAGGCTGCCGCCGCCGCCCGCCGCGTCGTCGCCACCGCTACCCCTAGTTCTATCTCTTTAGGTAATACGTTATAAATCCCGGCCTTTCTTTTTGCTACTTTCCCTGCCGCCGCCGCCGACCATACCGCTACTCCCTTTCCCCTGTTTTTTCCCTTCTCTTCTCCTCCTAACCCCTAGGAGGAAAAGAAAGAAGCGTTCAAAGTTATAAACCTTACCTTTTTCCTATAAGTAAATACCTCATTACCCGTAAGCCCCCTCCCCCCTCCCCCGCCGCCACTATAAACGTAATTCAACAAAGTAATAACGCGGTTCGTATTACTGATCCTCCCTGTATGTCATATCGTATAAATATCCTTATAAACGAGGTGGTTAAAATTAACCTGGTACGCTGCCTTGAACTACGACATACTAAGGTACACCGTGAGACATTTTTAACGCGTAAAATGTTAAAACAACATATCCGGGTTCGTATCCTGGGGCCGCTAATAAGTACGCCCTATATGTTTTATATCGCGTCCGTGACCGCAGTTAAATTAATTAACGATTACTACTAAAACAAAGGTCTGTTGTTCCATTATTACTGTTACGAAAGGACTGGTAGTAGATACGCCCTTATTTCGATGGTCTTAAGGCCGTAAGCCGACAGCTTGCTACGTGTCCTTCATCTTTACAGTAAGTTTACTTTAAATTCGTAATCTTCATAGTAAATAGAAATTTTCCACTTACATAAATAAACCATTTAAAACGCTTTGAAACATTATCACTTTCGTGAATAACTAAAATTAACCGATATTAATTAGTAATAGGCGCCAACCATCGAATTAAAGAGACGGCAACTACTATATCCGCCTAGAAATAGAGCCTACGTATATACTGCGTAGGTGAATTTGACGATGTTATCGTGTGTCGTTGTAGGAAGGGTAAAAACCCCTTCGCGTCTTTACCTAATAGTATACGATCCAAAGCGTGTAGTCACCATTCTGGTAGCGCCGATAAAGACGTCTATAGTGGCGATGGTGGTGGCACTAGTAGCGAGGGGTAGGGCGGTAAGGATGAAGATAATAAGAAAGTAACATCACTCTCTCCCTCCCCTTTCGATAGCGATTAGCTGTTTATTTTCGCTCGAGCCGATGCGCCTGGCTATAGTGCAGTTCGTTAAATAATAATGTAATTATTTTTCAAATAAATCGTAACACAATTGATAAATTAAAAGTCAATAATATACTTACTAAAGTGGTAAATGGTAAAATAAAAAAAATAAAAAAGGTACGAATGTTAGATTCAAATAGAGAAAAGTTTGTAAAAAGAGTGTAAATGAATAATTCTTACTACGATAAAAAATGTAAATCAATACAAACGGTGGATTCGAACCGCGATGAAATACGATAACCGATATAAATAAATAATCTAAACCGCAAAAATAGCAAGAGAAATTTAAGGTGTTTAACTAGGATAAGGTTGTAAAACCTTTCTAATAACGTTAACGAAAAGTATACTCGTCGGAACGAACGCTTCCAACGCTCTACTTGGGGCGCCTTTAGTTATCATATTTACTGGGTTCGATTTTCTGTTAATATACCTTATATATTTAATTTAGCGGTGCGCGTACGAATCTTATGAGGCTATAATATCGATTATAAGGAGCTTTTCATTCGTAATACCGAGTTAAATAAGGTTTTTGTAAAGGGAAAAATAGTAAGTAGAAACGACTAAAAGAAGTGGTTTTAAATTAAGGTTTAAAACGATTATATGGACCTTTATTACCATAGTAATCCCAGAGTCGAAGCCCTTAACAATACCGTAAATCTCCAAGGCTAAAACGTTTTTTATAACCTGTTTACACATAGTAGAGTTTTGATCAATAATGTTTCTATAAATAGTAAATCCGTTTTTGGTTAATATTTTGTTACGTAAAAAAAACGTATCTGATTTACGAGTTACACTCGGTAATATTAACGAAAAAGTCTTCAGTAAAATTAAAAAGCTTTTCAATACGTATATCGAGAGGTATAAATTATAAACTGCGTTTTCAATTGTATATGTATTACTTAAATCGCTTGTTCAACGCCGTATATACGTTATATGAAAGGTCGGTTTAAAATTACATAACGATCGAAAAGTCAAATTCCGCCTTAGGTTATACTATGAAGGCGACTGAAGCGCTGTATATACGCTAACCTTTATACTCATTGGCTTATTTTACGTTATTCAGGTTAACAAGGACAACTTTATACTTTTACCTATTTATATAAAGTCCAAAATACCGTTCCAACAAATAATTATCGCGTCTTTAAAGTCGATTATACGGTCCTCCATTAAATACGTTTTAGATTTTGCTTTTAGGCCAGCCTCGTTAAGCTTATCTTTCATTACAGAAAATGACGCGTTATATAATATCAACTTATTTTCCGTTCATATGCTTATAAGTGTAAAGCTTTTAAAGAGTACTATTAAAACTAATAGGTACGGATTAAAGGTCGAGCTAGCTATTTCAAACTATTCCTTATAGTGTTTTTAATAGGTATCATACTAGTACATACCAACCTTAGCGAATCCGTAAAGCGGTTTTGTAATACGTAAAATCGTTTTGGGTAAACAATACTTTCAGAGTTCCGTAAGTATATAAACCTGGATACGGCGTTTCAGCCTTTATTTTGACTTTATATAAGTCTGTATAATATTATAAAGCTTAATATAAAGGCTTTAAAGCGTATATAGTAATACGGAGAACGTCAAAATCAAACGATAGTTTACCTCGCGTAAAGTATATGATTAGGTTATAATATCTTTTTTACCGGTATTATCATATCCTTTAACTACAAGACGTTACTTAATAGGTTTTACCGGCCTTATATTTTACCTCGTAAACCAAGTATATAGGAAAGAATTTGTGAACACCGTAAATCGTTAGTTTAAATTTTTTAAAACGAAAAACTCCTCATTCGATTAAGGTAGAGATTTACGTTTGTGTAAAATATTTAAATGGGGTACCTAAAGCGGTGATAATTCCTTTATAGTGGAACTTTAAGTTCAACTAACGGTTTGCTGCCTCTTTTTAAGTAATAAAAAGTTTGTAACAAAGGCTATAAAACGTCCCTTATTTTTTAAACTAAGTAAGTTCCTTCAGCAGCATGTTATTGGTTTCTTTAATATAAGCGAGTGTTGGAATAGCAGTCAAATTCAGTATAGCCAAGTCAATTTTAATTGAAGTAAAGTTGATTGTACTGACTGAATAATTGGCTGCAGTTTGTGGAACTACACTGCAAGTGCAGTGCAGTAGGTGCCTACTTCAAAGTGTAGCACAGGCCAAAGCGTTTGACCATACAAATTAGTGTGCAGACCGGCTAGCGGTCTGCCAAACTTAGAACTTACACACATCCAATCAATAATATCAACGCAGCACCAGTTACTTCGACCACAGTGATTCGAATCGACTACATTGCAACGATAAAGGCCTACCAATACTGATTAGTACTTATTAGGTTAAGTACAGATTGACTAAGTAGAAGAAAAAGCTGCTTTCCGGTTACGCTTTATCCTTTTTAGGTAAGGTAGAGGAAAGGTTCTTGCGAAGGGCTCCTATACGCTGTGTAGTTGTTCGCGGCAATAAGTAGGGAAAACTTATAAGCTGTACAGTTGTTTGCGGTGGTTTATAAGTAAGCAACTGTATCGTTACTCGAAAACACTAAGAAATCTTCATTGATCCTTCGTAAAGACGTTGAGATTGACTGTCAGAAGTCTCAAAGTTCTGCAAGTTGGAAAAAGGCTAAGTCAGTACTACTGCGGGTGCTATTACTATAAGAAAAACGATCAAGTCCCCACGCTAAACAACCTACACCACCAACAACGACCTTCGACCTTACCCTCCACACCAAAACACTTCCTTTTTCACACATTACACCACTTTAATCGTTAAGTTCGCTTATTTAAACGAAAACATCAAGTTACGCCGAGAAAGTCACGTCACGCAACTTCACATCGAATTGCCAAGTCCACAAGCCCCAAAATCGCCAAGTCTTCACACCAAATATCACCAAGTCCCTCGCTATACACGTAAAACACGTTTTACATAAGCCAAAACGTCAAGATGTCTACCGTAAGTGTACTTTTTAAATCCATTACCGACTCTGAACGAAAAAAGCAATCAAAGACCTCGGTGCCATTTTCTAAAAGCATTATAATAACGAAATCTTGTTTAATGAAGCTATTAAAGACTTTATTATAAATTACCTAACCAACGTAATCGGTTAATTCATTTTCGATACAGATAATATTGAAATTAGTTATAAACTTATAATCCTTGAGAACTTTTAAAAATGGTTTTATGACTGGAGTTTCGATATGTAGAAAAATACGGAAAAGTAAATAAAGATAAAACTAAAGGTCGAATTATTTACTCGAGAAATTAAATTCCCTACAAAGAAAGGGAAGGAGGTGTTGGAATAGTACTACATGCAGTGCAGTAGGTTAACTTTAATGTCAGTAAAATTGACTGTACTGCAAGTTGAGTGTATTTCTTTGTACGGACTTACCGCATTAGATGTGAGTTGTGTACAGTACGTTGCACTTCACTCTAGGGCACGGGCCAAGCAATTGAACATATAAATTGCAGTACAAACCGGCTAGCGGTCTGCTAAACCTAAAACAATACATCCACTACTTGACTAATGCAATACTACTGTTACTTTGAAGACCAATTGAATCGACAACGTTGTAACGTCTAAGGCCTACCAATAGGAGGGTAATTTAACTAACCTACTTTACGAATACGTTACGGATTAAAACCTTTACTAGACCTTAGTTAAGGGTAAAAATATTACTAACAATAATAACCCTTAACGGTCATGGATAAGTTCGTAAAGACTTGCCTAAGCTTAAACGAATAAACGTGAAAAATTAGTGGATTTATATTTTATAAGCCCTTAGATTTAATAATTAATTTAGTTGGAACCTTAATGGACCCTTTAATAGTAAGAGGATTATCGTTTAGTTCTCTATGACGAGAACCACTAGGCCCATTTCCACTAAGACTTTGAATACTATTAGTTTTAATAGCTAAATTAAGGAAAATCTGGCTTTATACGTAAGCTTATTATGGGTACGACTACTGGTTCTTTTTTTCTTCAAATTTAGCCAAAGATTACTATCATAACTACAAATACCAGCAACCTTAGCATTTTTCTCAACCAAGGGATATAAAAGGTCTTTACAACTAATATACTTCCCTTTTCCTTCAACGTATCCCTATAAGAGATACGGATTATACGATAATTACTACGTTTGTTAATATTTCGAGAAAAAAGAAAAAGTATAACTATTAACCTTATAACATCCTCGACGTTAATTTACGCCTATTTTTTAACATTTCCCGTTAAATAAGAGTTAAATTACCAGGTTTTCACTCGTTGTTTTCCAACATCCTTACCAGTTAAACCGAGGATTATTACCTCCGGTACCTGACGAATTGCTTTTCTTTTCGCGAAAGCTATAATAGTTTAAAGGACTACTTCGATTATAATGTCAATTTTACCTCATATTATACAGATTTAAATATTATCAAGTGGTTTTATATGTTAAATTATAAGAAAAAGTCGAAAATAAAATGAATTTCCTTAATCAGATATTTAATAGGCTGATACTTTACCAGTAAGTAATGGGGAACGTAGTAGTTGGCAAAAGAACTTTACACTAATAGGTCCGGCAAATAGTTACAGATTATAAAAAGTTTAAATACGCTCTTTAATTCCTTAATGCTATTTACGAAGTTTTTTTTTGACTAATTACGTTCTTCGTTAGCGACTATAACTATTCGAGTCTCCGGCTCGACTAGTATATATCTTTAATCTCCGGAATTTAATAACGAAAAAAAAGACCTTTCTAATTCGTATTACATTAATCTACGGTACGGAAGGCTCGACTAGTACGGTTAACGGAAGATCCAGATCTTTACTTACGAAAAAGGGTATTCCTTTTCCTTAAGATCTTTAAACCGGTTAACTAAGGTTTTATCAAACGTTAAGAGATGTTAGATTTACGGCAGGTAAAGCTGTTAATTAACACGCCAAATTGCTGCCGAACGGAAAGTAAAGCAAGTAATATACCATATATAATACCTCTTTGCCTTTCACTGGAATTATATTAAACGAGTTATATAATTTAAAAGAAGTAAAAATTAAAAAGAGGAAAAAAACCCGAAGGTTATCAACTGGTATTAAAATACTGGTACCGGAATTAACTCGAAAACAACGTAATAACTAGTAGATTATATTTTTATACTACTTTATAGGAAAAAAAAACTACTGTTTCTACGACGATAAAACCTATAGCTTAATATACCTCTTCATTATCCGAGATTATTACGCGAAGTAAGTATTTTAGGGGATTATGCTAGATATGGAGGCCGTATGGTACTTAATAGGAGGCTATTGGTAATACGTCGCGTTACAAAGGGATACTAATTCTATTACGGAATTTAACTACACGGATATTGGTAGGGTTAAAGTTAGCTTTAGCCTTGGAAAAAAGTCATATTTATTAGGATCGACAATGGTTAAGATTGTTATTAGCCCTATTATTTTCAATACATTAGAATCTCTCAACCCTTTCATCTTTTGCTCAAAAAATATTAAGAACTTCGATATTAATATTGATGTTTAGACTAACTAATTGATATAAGTTAAGGCCGGTAAGAGGTTTTTACTTAGCTTTAAGTGAGGGTATTTCTGGTTTTATCTTTAAGGATTAAATGTAGTGGTATTAAACTTAATGGAGGCGGAACTTCGTTAATTATATCGTAAGTTTAACCACCCAGAAACTAACAAGTTCTACATTGTTTTAAAAGTAGTTAGTTACAAAGATATGGACCTGTTAACATTAAAGGAAATTGAACGGCTTTGTCATTACTGCTAAATATAATTTTAAGCGTCTTTAAGGTTTAAGTTTACATCAAAGGAAAACTAAGACTTTAATTAGAAAGTTTTCGTAAATGTATTTTACCTGAACGCAAGTTAATATTATGCGTTATAGATTCCGCCACGTCTTTTTGCGGCGCAAATTTCCTTAAAACCATTACGACAAAGTTAATATGAAAGGAAATAGGTACTTTATGAATTAATACGTACCTTAGGTTACTAAAAGTGTTAGTTTACGACGCCGGTACCAACTTCATTACGATAAATTTTTAAGCTAAGGTAAAGTTAATAGGTATTTGGTATAAATAAGTTTCTGTTAAAGCTTATTAGAGTATTGGCAAAATCGAGAATACATACGCCCTTTTACAAAGGGCCTACGATATCTTTATATTAAAAATCGGAAGTTTTATAAGCTACAAAGCACGGCTTTAAATAATAGTAAAAGGTTTTAATGACACTATTAGCCTTAACGGACTTATACTAACTTTACTGGTATTTGGAGCCTATATACATATAAAAAATAAACCACTACCTTTTTTAGATACCCAAAAACATATTATGGTATATAGCTAAGCCTTAAAAGAATTAAAAAAGAAATTAACACGTCGCTAGGTTAATAATACCCTTACTACTAAGAACAGACCTTTACCGACAAACGTGCTTTTACTCCCCCTTCAAAGTAAAATATTTACGTGATGCGAGCTGGGCAAATGGGATTATCCGTACAAAATCTTAAATATTACCAACTTAAATGTAGTAGTTAAAATTACTAACAGCTTCGTAACTTTTCAAGTTACATAGGTTAAGCCATACTGAAAACACCTCGGGTTATTAAAATGTAATAAAAGTCCTAACGTCGATAACCTTCAAGTCTAGCGAATAAGCTAATATAACCCTTCTAAGCCGATTATAAATAAATTAATAAAACGTCGGTGGCGTGGATAACTGCCTAAAAGGAGGATAAATATTGAAAAGGAAAATGATGATGGGGATTATAAGCCTGACAGGGTGTATATAACGGCGTAGGTATTTTAAACGGAAAAGTTTAACGGAAATCTTATTCTTAATCTACATGTTGAAGGCATTATTAACACATTAGGTAAGCCCTTGAAAGAAAGTCACTAAGTGGAAATTAACGGCCTTTTGTTATGTAGGGTTATACAATTTATGCCATTAACGTAATTCGAAGGCTAAAACTTTATTATCTTTAATTTAAAGATAGTTTACGAGGTTAAAAGTAAAATTACAGACTAGCTGTATGAAAAGTTACGGCTAATTACTTAAAGATACGGTAACAAAGGTAAGGACTAAATCCTTACTTAATCACCTATAATTCCAAAAATCAGCTAACGTTTAATCGTTGTTATTATCTTTAGTTTAACTAATAACGTAAAAAGTCAGTTAATATTTAATATCTGGGATATTACGTAAATGTATACGTAATCCGCTACCGATCTTTAGCGGATTATATTGTTAAAGCTATTAAAACAAGTAAAAAACAAGTTCACGGCCGGTACGATAATACGATATATTAATCTTCATATGGATTAACCGAAGCAGGCGTCTATTGGTTCCTAACATACTAGTCATACTTTAAAAATAGGCTCGATATAAAGACTTTAACTTTTAACTTGTATATATTAATTAGAAAAGGCGAAAACTTTAGTATTATGGATATATAAACTAATAATAACATTTTACTCAGCGATATTATGTTTATAACAGAGAAATAACGTGTTATCGAGAAATTAGGCCTTTGAAAGTATAAACTAGTTAAGACGTTAATTAAAAACATATAACTTAACTTTAAAAAATCGTTAATTCATATTTATAGTGTTAAAGTTAAAAGTACTTACATTAGCCTATGTTAAAAGAGGTACGCCGTAAGCTAGGAAATTATCGATAAAACCGACAAGGAAAAATTATATAAATATCTAGAATAAAGGGTACCTATGGCTTACATCGATACGCTATATTAATTGAAAGCGTCGTACGATCTTTGTATCGCGATATAGGCATAGGATTTATAAAACAAAGACTTGAACAAGTGAAATAAACGGATTTAGTATCAAATGGATTACGTAAAGAGAGGGATTAACATAGTCCTTGTAAATCTAACGAAAAAAAAACCAGTAATCTTTACGGACGGATTATTTACCAATAATATTAATATTATATCATAAATCGGCTTTTGAATAATATTCGTTAACGAGGATAGGTTTGAATTGTAATTTATAATTACTGAAAACCTTGTATACTAGATATATATTAAATATAAACATATAACTCAGAGTATATTAGCCTCGGAGGTTTACGGTAAAATGGTAGGATTTAATATTGTTATAATAACTAACAGCATATTAAAAATTATTACCAAATAGTTGGGATTACCACCAATACCTATGGTAATGTATATAGACTCTCGAAGCTTTTACGAATGCCTATTAAAACTGGGCACAACTAATGAAAAACGCCTAATAATAGACGTAATAACGTTAAAGGAGGTATATAAAGTCCGGGAAATCGATAAGTTTCGGTAAATTAACGGTAAAGATAACTCTACCTATACTATAACTAAAGCTACACCTAATGGCGTTTTGGAAAGGTTTGTAAATAACAATACGTTAACTATACAAATTGAGGGATACATGGACCTCCCGGTACGTAACGTAAAGGAAAAAAGTTGCTCTAGTAAATTGGAAGACTGATAGGGTAACAATAACAATAGTGGCGATAATATTAGTTTGAACTACTGGTAAAATATACGCAATTGGTAGCGTACTTGATTTACGCGGGTTTATGGCGAAAGATCTGTACACGGGATTTAAAGAAGGAAGGTCTCGGAAGGGTAGAGCAAAAAGGCCACAAAGAGCCGTAATTAAGGTTGTTTTCAGTACAGATTAATCGGAATTGACAGGGGTCTAGCTTATAGATTAAGGAGGGATTTCAGAGGTTGCCACTAATTGATGGCAAGCTACGCTAACGTGCAGGCACAAAACAAAAAGCCGCCAGTGTTGGAATAGCAGTCAAATACAGTATAGCCACATCAACTTTATTTGCAGTAAAGTTGATTGTACTGACTGCAAAATTGGCTGTTGTTTGTGGGACTATATTGCAAGTGCAGTGCAGTAGGTGCTCACTTCAAAGTGGGGCACAGGCCAAAGCGTTTGGCCATACAAATTAGTGTGCAGACCGGCTAGCAGTCTGACAAACTTAGATCTTACACACATCCAATCAACAATATCAATGCAGCACTAGTTACTTCGACCACAGTGATTCGAATCGACTACGTTGCAACGATAAAGTCCTACCAATAGCGAGACGGTTTCATATAGTTGCAAAGGTTTAAATATAGTATTCTAAGGGTATATGGAATTCGTGAGCGACTTGAATTTACTATCCTAAAAGTGGCTCTTTCGGTACTACTAGTCAGAATACAGTTTCAGGCCATTTTCGTCCACATTTTCCTTTTTGTATTCCTGCATTATTATTTAATGGAATAATCTTATACCATTTATCAAGTCTATAAAAATACTGTAGCCTTTAAACCCGTTAATACTTTAAAGGTCAGTCTTTCCGTCTTTCTTTTACTAAAAGAGTACTTTAAATTGTAATAATGAATCCAAATCGCCAGTTTTACGCAGGCCTTATCTCGTGGCCAATACTTTCGAAACATTATTTTTGGTCCGCAAGGTACGTAATACTATTATAATTTTTTCACGGCATTCGCTTTTTATATCGTGACTGGCGACAATGATTAATCTTTATAGATATTGGGATAAATACCGAAAATAAAAAGTATTAAAATAAGCTCATTCGGTTCGAATATGTTATTTACAAAGTTAACTGCTATTTACAGGATTGATTCTTTAAAATTAGTATCTTTTAATTTTTAAATAACATTATATATGCTTTTTTAAACGGTTTATAATATTTTTTATATTTTTCATTACCTTATAGTCCTGTTACCGGTATCTATTGACATATATTACCGGCAATTTTGACCTCAATACGTCATTAGGACGAGTAGAAGGTTATACCGGTGTTGTAGATAATGTTGTTTGGATGTACTAAGTATACATTTATTTAATAATGCACTAAAGTATCTTAACAATCTGTAATAGAAGCGCTTTGAGTAAACTTCATAACCTAAAATAATATTATTGTGTCGACCGAGTATAGTATGTACTAGTTATTAAGGTGTATTATATGTATAATTACATTGAAACTGAATTCTATATTTTCTTAAAAATGGAATTTATATTGCTGTATAGCTTATGAATACAGTTATTACTTGTACTAAATTTTCTCGATAGCCTCTAACGTTTTCTTCTCTATATTAATATACCCTACAACGTAAAACCACCGTAAAAGGAGTTTCGTAACTCAGTATCTGAACCGGCAGTACAATATTTTTAGTTTCGGTTACGTTAAGCAAACGGAACTAACTATACGTGCTTTAAGGAATCACCACAAGTGTTTAAACTTAAGGTGGAGTGGTATGGATACGTTATCCGAAACGCAAATAAGTTAATTGGTTATATTCCAGACCTTGATTCCAAGCTTATTTATATCAGCTAACGATAATAAGAATAAAGTTTTAAAGTCTATTACGTAAAATTTAACTGGTGCGAATCGCGTATTTATAACTATTATACTAAACGACGATATTTTACCTTTACCGAATAAAATTTCCCGATGTTTTCCTATTTAGTCGAATTATAATTTTGGGAATTTTGTCGCGAGCGTATCGAATTATCGTTTGCCAACGATTAATATTTTTAATGCGCCATTATCTAGTATAATTCCCTGGAATCGGTTACCGTACCTGTCAAAAAGCGTTAATTACGACGTTATATATGTGTTCAAAACGTTATTTTCGTAATTCAGGCCTACGTTATACAAAAAAAATCGTCCTATAAGCTTGTAAAAATTCTTTGGATGGCTTCGTTATCCTATACTATTAGGTAAACATTATCTCCCTTAAAGTCTTTCTCTTTAAAGATATACTCGTATGGGTAAATTTTTAGCTTACCACATAAGCCTTCGTAATCGGCTGCGTACGTTACAAAATTAGCTTTTGTTTCGTTCTTAGGTAGGTAATCGGCCTAAAATTAGCGTTTAATATGAATTTATTCGCATACTAAATGATAGGTCGATTAATAGCCGACCTTTCCGTATATAATATAGCGTTTCTGAAAAATTGTTAAGCTCTGTACACTTTTCCGTAAATATTATCATAGGTGTAGTAATTTTGGTACTTAGATATAGGTTAATCCTCGTTAATAACTGCTTTACCCTAGGTTTCCATAGTTTTTTACCTAGTATCTTTCGTTTCAATTACCGTATTTAGGGCTCTTATTTTGTCTTAGGTACACTTTAAACCTTTTATTTAAAACGTGGTGTATCGTTGCGGCGAGGTCTACTTTAATAATTCTATTTTCGTCTTTGGTTTACTCGGCTGTAAATACCGATCCGAGGCTCGCCTATCGGCGTATCAATGTCTTAAACTATGTTTTAAAGTTTATACAAAAAGCTTCCAAATCGTTTTCCGGCTTAAATAACATAAAATCGAAGTTTATGTTTCCGCTATACACTTTTATAATTACTTAGATAAATAATTCATCCCTTTTATATTTCGGTTTAAAATTTGCTTAACACTTTCAAACCTTTAACAACAAAACGATAAGCACTTCCTATAGGTTTTTATCAGCGTTTTTATGTTAATTACGTACGGATTCCTAAGTAATACCTATCCAGTCCTTATAATAAAGCTCATAGTTTATCTCTATATCGAACTTCATTTTTAAACGGGTGGAATACTTCGCAAATATATTTACCTATGTTAAATGATATATATACAACTTTTCAACTTACCTAAAAACAGTATACCGGATAAAATAACACAAAACTGTAACGGCTTAATATCTAGTTTTTTATAAGTATTTAGTATTACACGTATTTTATTATCGAAGACGTCGTACAGCTCGCTACTATACTTTTCTTATTTATCCTATAGTTTGACTAAGTTAATTGATTTTATTAAATTAGTTTTTCTAGTGTGAAAACGATATAGTAACAGGTCTTGATAAGGGTTGTAGTTAGTGAGTATTAATTCGTAAGGTTCTTATTTTCGTTTCATTACATTTATTATATCTTCGGGTGAACCATTTTCCTTACCCGGACCGCTTTCATCTTAAAGAAAAACGGGTTATTAATTGCATTCAGGAAGTGGTTTTATTAATATCTCTATTTAAAAGTGTGTTTCAAGAAGTATTTTTATTCGATGCAAGTGGTAAATAATCTTTTAGGCCCTTACTCCTATTTTATTGATTTCTCTAGCTCCGTCTAAACTTCGCGGCGTACATTTAATCTTGCGAAGCGTCTTACTCCTTTTATTTATGAAGTCTTTTCTCATTTCTTATCCGTCATTTAAAAAATACGGGTTTTTCGTTTCTCCAACCAGTATCCCTTTACGAATTTTACGTTCATCACTTTATCGTTAGTTCATTTTAGCATTTAAATAAGTCGGGACGTTACCTATAATAATTTTGCGATACAACTATTAATTCTACCAGTCTTATTAATACATCTACTCTGTAATTATCTGTGTAATATTTTTAAAATTGTACTGCCTATTATACGTTACATCTCTGGCGTCTAATCTGCAATGTCCTCCCTAAAATCATCAAATGAATCGCGTCCTTTAATATCTCCATTACAATAGTTAAAAATTGAATTTATCACGTATATATTTTCCGTAAAATGGTTTCAATTCTCTACGAGAACTTCGATTTTTATCCCACAAGTTAAGGTCTAAATACTTCAAAATACTTGTACGAAACTATATATTTTTAAATAAATAGTCTATACATTTGCTAACTTTATTTAAGGCTATTAAAGTTCAAGTTATGGTTGTAAAAATATGAAGTGTACTAAAACGGTTAGAACGCTAATTCATACGAGCACCGAAAATGTTAAAGCGGTGTAAAAGATGGTTTTGCGTAGTGTATAGGATTCGTATACGTTTGAAATACAATATTTAAGTAGGTTCAGCCTAAATATTCAAAATGAAAGCGTACAATATGTAAATGAAAAGCAAATAAGGTATAATAAAGCGGTTGAAGTGAGGCGTCTAACGCTTGTAAACACAAATTAAACTCAAATAAAGCGTGAATGCAATGTAACCACAAGCTAGTAAGGTGTCCCAAATTAACCTTTTATCGTTTCATAAACATTTACTAATTGATAAACTAGTAAACTTGAACTTCTCAAGAGATAAATTTCAATAAATGGTTTAAAGCGAGCGGGAAAGAGAAAAAGAAGTAATGAAAAGGGAGAAAAAGAGAATATGAAAAGGTGTATATGTATATGTGTATTTCGAAATATATGTATAAAGTACGGTAGACGTATTTGACCTGTGGTTCGATCATTATGTTTAAAGCATGAAATGTTAATAAAAGCGTTCTAAAAGTCGTGTCCTAGCCGCTTTTAAAAATTTAAGCGATTTAAATATTACGTTTTAGCCGCTGCTAAAATGTACAAACGGTTTTAATACTGTGTTTAAATCGGATAGGTCCTAGCAAAGGGTTCCGAAACTTTGTATTTTTGGCTTACATGGTCTAATACGTAATAGGACGCTCTTGAAAAAGTATTCGGATACATTTAAAACGCCAAAATGAGTTAACGAATAACATAACAGGGCTTTTAGTAAATAAAGCACTAATCAAATTAATGATATTATTGGAATAGCAGTCCAATGCATTACAGAAAAGTTAACTGTACATAATGCAAATTGACTGTAGTTTGTGGGACTATAATGCAAGTGCAGTGCAGTAGGTGCCTAATTCAAAGAAGAGCACAAGCCAAAGCGTTTGACCATACAAACTAGTGTGTAGACCGGCTAGCGTTCTTCCAAACTTAGAACCAATACATCTCAATCAACAATATAAATGAAGTACCAATAACTTCGACCACAGTGATTCTAATCGACTATGTTGCAATGATGAAGGCCTACAAACAGATATCGTATTAAAATTGTCATTTTTGAAGTTAATTCAGGTCTTATAATCTTTCTCCGCTTCGGGTTTTAAAGGCGCTGCCACGTATTTCCATACTCCCGTATGGTTTTTGTAAACCGTAATATTAAAATACAGATAGTTAAAACCGTGATAATATCTTGGTATAGGTATTTAACTTAGGTTTATTTCTTTTTTACCAAGTTATATATAGTCAATCGAGTCAGTTATTAATTAGTATCGATAAAGTCTTTATTTCATCAGGTACGTTGAAGGAATAATCATAAAGCTTAGGGTGTGTATTTAAGTAATAAGATAAATTAAAAGAAAAAAAGTCATTCGGAAAGTATAAATCACAGATAAAAGGTTACAACCTCTTACTCAGGCAGTGGTACTTTACTTTACTCTTTGCCAATTTTCCTTTTAAGCAATGGAACTCTACCGTGTACTCTGTAAATACCACTTTTAGGCAGTGGCATACTATCATTCACTTTGCAAATCCCACTTCTAGGTAGTAGCACGCTATCATACACTCTTCAGGAACATACATTATAGAGTGACACATTATTATTCACTTTTACCAAGGTACAATCTGCAGCGTGACCGCGTACTAACTATAGAGATATATGGTAATATCCACAATATCCGTTGAAACGAACGCTTTTAACTCTCTATTTGGGGCGCCTTTGGTTATTATATCTATTGGGTCCGACTTTCCGTCAATTCACCTAATCTCCTGAATTTAGAAACACTCGTATGATTCGCGTAAAGCTACGATATAAATTATTAAACTCTCTTTATTAGTATTCAAAAGTTTAATGAATCATTAGGTCAGGTTAATTTTTCTTAAGTTACCGAAGAAAAGGGTTATAAATTGTGCTTTAAAATAATTATATGAACTGTTATCTTTATGATAATTTTGAAGTCGAAACCTTCAACTATACTGTAAATTTTCTACGTTAAAACGTTCTGTATAATCCATTTATATTTAGTTAAGCTTAGATAGAAAATGTTTAAATCAAGTATAAATCCGTTTCAAATTATTATTTCGTTACTAAACATAAGAATAAATCTTATTTAAAAACTATAAGCGGTATTATTAGAAAAAAATCCGTTAATAAAAAAAAAAAAGTTGTGTGATACGTATACTAAATGGTATAAATTCTAAACAGCCTTTAGAATTATGTGTATGCTACTTAGGGAGGTTATTAAACGCCTTATATACGTTGTCTGAAAGGTTTGTTTAATATTAATCAGCTACCGAAAAGTCAAATACTTCCTCCAATTATACTACTAATGCTATACAAACTCTATATATACGATAACATTTATATTTGTCGGCTTATTCTACGCTATTTAAGTTAATAAATGCAACTTTTCTAATTTCAACCTTTTATTTAAAGCCCAGAACACTGTTTCGAAAAATGATCATCGCGTTATTAAATTCGATTATATGGTCTTCTATCAGGTACGTTTTAGGTTTTACGTTTAGAACGGTTTCCAAACGCTTCTTCTCTTTAACTACAAAAAACGACGTGTGGTATAACGTTAACGTATTATCATTTCGTATAAGTATAAGTACAAACCTTTTAAAACGTGTTATTAAAACTAATAGATACGAGTTAAAAATCGAGTTAGCAATTTCGAATCGCTTTTTATAATACCTTTAATTGGTATGATACCAGTATAAACCAGCTTTAACGAGTCTATAAAGAGGTTTTATAATACGTCAAATCTTTTCAGGTAAATAGAGTCTTCATAGGTCCGTAAGAATATAGGCGTAAATATGCTGTTTAAATCATTCCTACGATTATTTTACAAGCTTATATAATATTACCAAGCTTAACATATAGATTAAAAGTGGTGTTAAGGCAGACGTCAAATGTTAAAATCAAACGATGACTCATCAGTTACAAAGTAAGTGACTAAATTATAATGTTCTTTTTACTGTTGTTATTATACCCCTAAACTATAAAGAGACCTTTTTTCGTAAGGGTTTCCAGTTTTATCATTTACCTTATATATTAAATATGTAGGAAAGATCTTACAAAAGCTGTAAATCGTCGGTTTAAATCTTTTAAAACAAAAAACGCCTCATTCGATCAAGTCAAAGACTTCCATCTATGTAAGCTATTTAAACGGATTACTTAAGGCGATTATAATTCCCTTACAACTGGTTAGTCGCTATTTTTTTAAGTGACGAAAATGTCTGTGATGAAGGCTTTAAAGCGTCTTTTTTTTTAAAGAAGGTAAACGTTCTTTGCAGCGGAATATTGGCTTCATTAATATTGGCCGGCCGGTTTCATATAGTGGCAAAGGTTTAAAAATAGTACCTGGGAGGTACATAAGACTCGGAGATAGTTTAGACTCGTTATCTTAAAAGCGGTTTCGTTCATGCTATTGGTTAAATCATGGTTTCGGATCTTTTTTATATATCTTTTTCTTCTTTCATTCCCGTATTATCATTTAAGGAAATAAATTCGATTTTTTTCGTAAGTTTATAACTATATTGTAACCTTTAAACCCGTTAATCCTTCGAAACTAGGTCCATTCGTCCTTCGGTTTCCAAAAAAGGGCTTTAGACTATAATAGTAAGTTTAAAACGCAAATTTTACCCGGGCCATTTTTTGTGGCTAATGCTTTCGAAACATTACTTTTAGTCCACAGGAAATGTAATGTTACCATAATTTTTACCATAGCATTTGCCCTTTATATTAGAACTAATAATAGTGTTGAATTCATTAAAACATTGAGGTAAATGCCGAACATAAAAAATATCAAAATAAGCAAAATTGAGCCGAATGTATTATTTATAACGCTAACTTCTATTTATGAGATTAATCCCTTATGAATGGTACCTTTTAGTTTTTTTTTTTTTAGATAATATTATATATACTTTTTTAAAACATCCATAATACCATTGGCACTTTTGCATACCCTACAGTACTTTTACCGGTATTTACTTATACTTATTACCGGCGGTTCTCGCTTTGTTACGAAATTTTATTAAGTTAAAGGCTATGCTTAAGTCGTAGGCAATCTAGTCCGGAAACCTTAAATAAAAGTTTAGTTAGCAATTTACTAAAGTATTATAGGAATCCGTAACGAAAACGTTTCGCGTCAATTTCGTAACCTAAAATAATATTATTACATCGATGATGTGTAATACTATCTAGCCGTCAAAGTACATTATATTTACAAATACCTCGTAATGAAAGTCCACATCGTCTTAATGATGAAATTCAAATCTCCATAGGGCTTGCAAGTATAACTAGTAGTTGGGGGAAAACTTTTTGATAGCTTTTAACGTTCCTTTTCATTCCTTTATATACCAAATAACGTAAAGCAGTTGTACAAGGCGCTTTACAACTGGGTATTCAACCCGGAGGTATAATATTCTTAGTTCCAACTACTTTAGGTAAACAACTTAAATTATAAGTAGTTTGAAAAAAAAATGTCTGAATTCAAGGCGAAGCAACACGGATATATTATCCGAAAATCGAACGAGTTAGTTGGTCGTATTTCGAATCTTAATTCCGAACCTGTTTATATTAGTTAATAATAGCAAAAATAAAGTTTTAAAGTTTGTTACGTAAAACGTAACCGATTCTAATCATGTGTCTATAATGACGGTGCCAAATAATAATATTTTTCCTTTAACGAATCAAACTTTCCAGTATTCTCCTGTTCGTTCGAGTTGGAATTTAGGAAATTTCGCTGCGAACGCGTCGAATTGTTTCTTTCCGGCAATCGATATTTTAGCTACGACGGTATTTGGTATAATACTCTGAAATTGGTTGCCGTACCTTTTAGAAAGCGTAAATTACAACAATATATAGGTGTTTAGCACTTTGTTTTTGTAGCCTAAGCCTACGATATATAGAAATAAGGTATATTATAGGCTTATAAAAATTCGCTGGTCGGTTTCCTCATTACAAGCTATTAAATAAGTCTTATCCTGCTCAAAGTTCTCTTTTCTAGAGGTATACTCGCAGGGATAAGCATCTAATTTATTATTTACGCTTTTATAATCGGTTGTATATTTAATAAAATTAGCTTTCATTTATTTTTAAGTAGTTAATCGACAAGAAATTAAAGTTTAGTATCAATTTACCCGTACACTAGGTGATTAATCAACTAATGAATGATATTTCTGCATATATTACTACTTTTTTCAAAACATATAATGCTCTATATACTTTTCCATTGGTATTATTATATACGTAGTGAATTTCGTATTTAATTATGGGGTAATCCTCGTTAATAACTGCTTTATCAAAGGTTTCTAAGGCTTTATCTTTAGTATTTTTCGTTCCGGTAGCTGTATTTAAAGTGCTTATTTTATTTTGGGCACGTTTTAAATCGTTGGTCCAAGACGTGATAGATTATTTTGGTAAGGTTTGCTTCAGTAATTTAGCCTTCAATTTCAGTCCTTTCAAGTACAAATAATAATCCAAAAATTGTTTAACGGCGTATCGAAGTTTTGAATGAAGTTTTAAATCTCGTATAAAAAGGCTTTAAGTCTTTTTCCGATTTAAATAACATGAAGTCGAAATCTGGGTTTCTTCGCTATATTTTTGAAACTATTTAAATCAACAATTAGTAAGCTTTCTATTTTGGTCTAAAAGCTACCTAGCATTTTTAAAACTGCGCTAATAAGGCAATAGACACTTTCTATAGGGTTTTATCAACGTTTTTACGCTAATTACTTACAAATATCAAGGTAATGTCAATACAATTCCTATCGTAAAGTTCGTAATTTATCTCTATATTGAAATATATTTTCAAACGGTTGAAATACCACGCAAATACATTTCCCTACGAAATTTGGTATATATAGTACTTTTTGTTTTACCTAAATAATATTCCAGATAAGATAATATGAAATTATAACGGTTTAATATCCAGTTTTTTACACGTGTTTAACATTACACGTATTTTATTATTAAAGACGTCGTATAGCTCGTTACTCTAATTCTCTTTTTTATCCCATATTTTGGGGAAATTAATAAGTTTTATCGGATTGCCCCTATTAATTGGAAAAAAGTATAGAGGGATGTTACGATAAGTATTGTAATTGGTAGATATTAGTTTTTAAGGTTCGTGTTATAGTTTTAAGTTGCTTATCTTATTTCCGGACAAATCGTTATCATCGTTCAGGCCGTTTTTATTGTAGCTGAGCTTGTTATTCATTGTATTCAGGAAATGGTTTTATTTGTATCTTCATTTAAAAATACGTTTCTAAAAAGGTTTTTAATTGATTCGAGTGGTCAATAATTTTCATAGCCTTTTATCTTCTTTTATTAATTTCTCCAACTTAGTTTACACCTTGAGGAGTACGCTTAGTCTTGCTAAACGCCTTACTCTTTATATTTACGGAGTCTTTTCTTGTTCCCTATCCGTGATTTTTAAAAACCGGTTTTGGTGCTTTTCCAAACAGTATCTATTTACGAATTTTATGTCTATTACTTTATTGTCGGTCCATTTTTAACATTTAATTAAGTCGGGCCGTTATCGATAATACTTTTACGATAAGAATTTTATTTCTACTAGTCGTACTAATATCTTCATTTCGTAGTTGTCCACGTAGTATTTGTAAGATTATACCGTTTACTATACTCCATATTTCTAACGTCTCGTTCGTAAAATCCACCCTAAACTCATTAAATAAGTCTCTTCCTTTAATATCTTCGTTGTAATAATTAAAAATCATGTTTATAACATATGTATTCGTTGTAAAACAGTTTAAATTCTTCATTGGAATTTCGATTTTACTATCCCACAAGTTGAGGTGAAGGTATTTGAAAATTCTTGTACGAAACAATTTTTTTTAACCAAATAGTCTATATATTCCCTAACTTTTGCTAGGTTTATTATTAGTGGAGTTATAGTTGTAAAAGTGCTAAGTGTATTGAAACGGTTGGAAGGCTAGTTTGTACGTATACTGGAAATGTGAACGTGGTACAAAGTGTAAGTTTTTGTAGTGGATAAGATTCGGGTACGCTTGAAATATAATATTGAAAAAGGTTCGTTTAAATGAAAGCGTATAATAAGTCAAATGAAAGTAAATTAAATGCAACAAAACGTATAAAGTAAGGCGTCGAGCGTTTTATCATTCCAACGGAATTCAAATATAATACAAATAAAGCGTAATTACAAACTAGTTAATCGTTTCAAATGAAAATTTTAACGCTTTACAAACTTTATATTAGTTAAATGACCAGTGTATTTAAATTTCGTAAGTAATAAATTGAAATAATCCATTTAATTTAAAGCGGGCGAGGGAAAGCGAATGGAAAAAGAGAACGTCGTAATGGAAATGGGGAGAAAATGCTGAAATATATATATATGTGGTTTTAGTAAAGTCTAGTAGAATAGTAAACGCTTCGTATACTTTATCTGGTGCGCGGTATATATTTCATAAGCGGTTCGGATATCGTATCTCCATCCCTTTCGCAGCTTATAAGCGGTTTAGATATTATATTTTCATCGTTTTTCATGTGTGTAAGAGGTTTGGATACTGTATTTAGATCGGGTAGGTCCCAAACAAATGTTCCGAAACTTGGTATTTTTTAGCTTACGTAGCCTAATAAGTGATAGGACGTTTTTCGAACAGTGTCCAGATACGTTTAAAGCGTTAAAACAAGTTAAAGAATAGTGTAATATGAATTTTGATAAATAAGATACTAACTGAATTAATGATATCGTACTAAAGTTATTCTTTTAAAGTTGTTCCGGATCTTAAATTATTTTTACCTTTCGGGTTTCAAAGGCATTCCCGCGGACTTACAAACTACCGTATGGTTTTTATAAGTTGTAATATTAAAGTACGAATGGTTAAGACCGTTATAGTATCCCGTTATAGGTATTTAACTTAGGCCTGCCTCTTCTTTCCTAAGCTATTTGTAATCGACCGAATCAGCTACTAATTAGTTTCGTTAAAGTCTTTGCCTATTTACGTAAACGTAAAAGAGTAAAAAAGTCTTCGTCAAGATTGGTAATGTATATTAAAGATATATAAATCGAAGAGAGAAAAGGTATCTAAAGAATGTACGCCACATGTAAAAGCTTATAACCTCTCACCCGGATAGTATCACTTTGCCATATACTCTGATAATCTCCCTTTAAGGCAGTGGCACTTTACCATACACTCCATCAATGCCACTTTTAGGTAGTGGCACGCTCTTATGCACTCTGCAGGAATGTATTTTACAGAGTCACAGGTTATTATGCACTCTACAAAGATACAATCTGCACCGCGGCTGCTTACTAACTATAAAGATATATTGTAATATCCAAATAGAGTAAATAAAGTTGAGGTTTTCATTAAAAGTGATACGCGGTGATGTAGGGAAACAAAACAAGGAGAACAATAAAAACAATGAACAAAGGAAACTTTTCACCACACTCCACAATGATTTTTCAAGTTTCCCTTTTTTTCAACTTCAATTTCAACTTGAAATTTAACCTCCAATCTTTTCATATTTCAAATTTTGATCTTTGCACTTCTTTGTTTTTGAATTTTTAACTTTCAAACCCCTTAAACTTCATAATTTCCCTTTTTACCCTAACGAAGGTCAATATCGTCGTTTCATCTTAGTACGTTTTGGCTAGCGGTTTAACCAAAGTTGTTGCTGCCAGGTTTCCTTATTGTTTCCAAATCTTGGATTTTATATTCCCTCTCATCTTTTCCCCTTTAAAAATATGGTTTTAGTGAATTAATGTAAACCTTTTTTTTTTTTTTTTGTGGTTGGGTTAATGATCTAGAGGAAAACAGATAATTCGATTTTATCAACTTCTCACGGTCCTATCTATTGTGGATTAAAGGTAGGCGCCCTAAAGTTTTTTAGGTCTTTGTTTTGATTGACCTTAAACCTTTTGAACTTAACATTACGAGTTTTCGGTATACTCTTTTACACCCAATCGCTAACTTGAAACTTGTCGCCATTGTCAAGCTTAGTTCTGGCTATAACTTAACGTTTTATCCATCTGTTAGCTGTCTTCTGACGAGAATTATCGCGTCCACTAGTGAATTTATCATTAATTTCTTTCTTTTTCCCTGGCGATTTATTAAATATCGCCGTCAATTGTTTTCGATTTAAGTTTAATACTATCTCCAAGATAGGAATTCCTAAGGGTTTTACTGGCTAGCCTAACATATTTTGTAACGATATATATGGTAAGTCTTTTACAAGTTTGTTATTAGTAGCTATTACAATATTAGCGAGAGCTTTGGACTATTTTTCTAGTCGTTTGTATTCGCGTTCTTCAACCTATTTCTTTAGTTCATTTTTAACTAACTATACGAACCCTTTAATTAACTCTACTAAAGCGTTTGAATACGAAGATATATTTTTTATTTTCGCTCCCCCTTCGGTCAAAAATTTTACAATTGTTGAACGTTTCAAGTATCTAGCGTTATTCGAGTAATATTCCTTAAAGTATCCGAAAACATTAGTAATGGGCTTTCAAGTCCGATATATTTTTTCGCCTGTAAGTTTCCCTGAAGCTCGGCGAAATAAAAAGAAAACGGGGAAGTAGTCGATTATAAGGTGAAAATAAGTCTCTCTGCAAGCTTTTTTTAAATTAATTTTACACGTAAAGTCCATACCTACAATGTCCTATAGTTTGAGGGTTATAATAGGCACGAAGTTTTCGTTAATTGGCTTATCAATGCTAAATAAAGCGTACAGCTCGTATATTTCAACGTATTCCTTAGTATCTATATAACGTATAGGTTACTATAATATTTCATTTAGCTAATAAAGGGTTAAAATTATGGAGAAATATCCGTAAAAATCGTAAGCCCACTTTAGCGCCCGAGGTACCTCGTTTTTTATTACGTAAACAATGTATAATTCACCGAATTCTTGTCTCAGCAATACACTATTTTAGATGCGGAATTGTAGTAAATCGCGCTTTACCTTCCTTTTTACTTGTGCCGGTAAGTCTTCGATCGTTTTTTTTTTTTGGCTATCTATAAGGTATCTCATAATATCTTTATACCAATTTGTCCCGTCGATATATGCGGTTGCTATTATTACACCTTCCAGTCATAAAACTCTTCCTAGACTTAACACTCCTATAGGTAAGAGAGTTCTTGTTCCTGGATCTTTTGGTATCGTTAGTTTTACGAATAAGAATTCTTCCACCGTTTATGGTAATTTTCCCGTGTTTGACTTTGAGGGTTTTACAGTTGATCCTGAAAGATTTGAAGTTCAGTTCGCGATTTTGATTATTTTGTTTAAGTTAGGCCGATATATGAGTTTCATGTCAAATATTCCGAGAACTTTTATCGACAAAGAAATTTTACTTATATGTATTACCAAGCTTGGAAACAACGAGAATAGGTTCGTATAATAAGTATAAACTATCGTTGAAAAAGGTGATTTAATCACTTATGGTATCGCTTCTTTTAAACATTCAATTACAGCTAGTAATTTCCTTTCACAGATCATATATCGTGTCTAGGCATCGTTCAATTTCTAGGGAAGAAAGGCCAGAATTCTCGCGTAAGGTATTAGCTTTTTAACAATATTTACACTTCTTGACAACCTATTTAACTAGAAAGAGACCCCACCGATTCCTTTACCAAATATATCCGAGGCGAGGTTATATTAAAGCGAGCGATTTAAAGCTATTACAACGTTTTGTTGAATTACCAGTCATATTGTTATGAAGATTTTAACGTGTTTTACCTTTTACTCAAAGTCTTGAAAACCCGACTTTATTTGAATCGAAACTTTTACCATTGAGGTCATTTTCGAAACCCTTTTTATGTAAAATATTTTTAGGATCGCTGTTTACAATGCCTTGATAGTTATGTACCTCACTAGGTATGGTGCAAAGTAAAGAAATTTAATCAGTATTTTCGATAATGTAGAGTAATTTTCAAGTTTCACCTATATTTCGAATCTTTTACGATATCTTTCCGAACATCGAACCCGTCCTCGAAATAATTCGAAATCCAACGAATAAATATAACTTCCGACTAATATTATCTTGTAAGTAAGTAAGCTAATTTTTCTGAATACGAGGCGAAAGCAATAATAATAATAATTGAAGTTTAATATCGTGTCGAAGCTTTGGAATACGGTGTTGTGGTCGTTGATATATACGTTAAGAACTGTTTTCCAAGTATAGTTATACTGTATTCACGAGGGTAATGTTGGCTTACTAATTCTCGTATTACTTCGGTTATTTCTCGTGGTATTATCGCCAATTTTATTATTATTTTCGTTGTTAAAGTAATCGATTTAGTTAATATTTGCACTGTTTTCGTTTGTTAATAGTTATTTACCAAACCTAATATCACTAAGTACGTAGTAGGTATATAAACTTTCTGTTATTACTTAATGCATTTTAAATATCAAATATTACATGTTAGGTGTAATAAATGTCGTTTTAAACTTATGACTTGGAGTAATATGGATTCCCTAATAACAATTTTCCGTATCACCTGAAAAAAAATTATGGTTACTATGGAAAAAGGTGTCGAAAACTTTATCCCATAGATTCGTTACATACTATAGTTTAATTGAATAATCATTAACCTGGGTATAGTTGTAAATAAAACAGTATTTACTATTTTCATTTAGTGGGTAACGTAAGCATACACCTTATTCTAATTAACCTGGTACAGATAATCCTGTTTTCTTTATCGTAAGATAAAACCTTTAAGCGAGAAATACTTAGTTTTTTAAGTATTTTAGTTGTTTTAAACTGAATGGCTTGATATTTGGTTCGAGTTCGACAAAATGAGTAATAAGGTTAATTACTCGAATATTTTTTAAACTGAAGGCGAATATATTTTTCCTGGTATATGCCAGCCTTTTGACTTGTATTAACGGTTTTAGGCTTCAGTTCTTTTCGCTCAATTAAGGGTATTTTGCGTTTTCGAATTCATTGGCTTCGTTTGTTTTACTTATATTTTTAATATCGATACCTAATGACTGAAATTATTCGTTAATGAGTTATAAAGTGAATCGTTCAATTTTTTTTATTTTGGTCGGGTTTTAATATTTCCGTCGAGTTTTCAATTCTATGCTATCTAGATCCCTTGACTTATATTATTGGTTAGGAAAGTTTCCTCTTCCATTGTTCTTTCTTTTTATCAATGTTAGTATTTATATACTAGCACATTTAATAATATTTATTGATCTTCTTAACCTTTCAACACTCTTTACACCACAATATTATTATTGTAACCATCTAATTCCGAATTAGTTCTTACGTCGTAATTAAAAATCAATAGTTCGATAGATAATGGTGGTGATGTAAAATGATCAAAAAGATTTTTCCCCTTAAATTTTAGATTAACGTATGCGAAATGAGTAAGCATAAAAAAATTAATACTATCAAGATGTTTTTTAGCAAGCTATCTTTTTACGTCGTCGAACGCAATGACGTTTCTCAATTTTCTCTCTATATATTAGTTTCGTTTCGCAATCGTAGTTATCATTTTAGTTTCATCATCGTATATTGTTATCTCATTTTCGTTCGTATTTGTCTTATTTTAATTTTTATTAGATATAATTGAAACGTCCCTAAAGCGAAATATTTTAATAATACTAACTTCTCCTGAAGCCTTTCCTTTGTAAGAGATCTCTTCTATATATAAGACCCACTTTATTTTGTGTGTCTCTCTTACTACCACTTATATTTTACGAAGGCGATAAATTCATTCAGTTTTCGTAAGTATTTTCTATACTTTTCATTAAGGTTCGGGTCCTCGTATTTATCTTTGCTTTTCTGTTCTTTGAATTTGACTTCGATATTTTTCCCTTACTATTTGTGTTCGACTTATCCAACGAGTATCGTTTCTTATCCGAAAAACGATTTATAAAAATCGTCTAAAAATTAAGGGGCATCGGTTTTACACGTCTTTCGACAAATACAGTAACTAAATACCCGTATTCGCTTATAAACTTAAAAACATTTCAAAAATAGTTATTAATAGCCGAGTGACGAATGAGCTAGCTACAGCTTGATAAAAAATTATACGAGGAGAAATTAGCTATAATGAATGTATAGATTAAAGAAACAATACCACCGATAATAAGGGTAAACAAAACATAAGTTAATGACGTCGTACGGCTTTTATTAATTATTGTTGACATTATGAGAGACTTTTCTTTTTCAATGATTATCTTTAAACTATTTGTTATATTTCGTGTAATAATTTTAACGAAAAAACCGTTATTTACCAAATATCGGATAATGTAAATATTGTAAGTATCTCCTTAAAAATATTCGAGTTGAGTTCTTATAATCCTTAATATAAATTATTTTTTACGGCTATTATTACCACCGTATTTATAAATGTTATACTCTTTCATTTCTTTTTCGCGGTTTCATCATTTATTTTTACACGTCGAATGGTATTAATGCTATACAGTTTTACCATTGATTACCAAGGACAAGACTACGGTTTAATAGTTGTTTGAGCGTAATTGCAAGTTATTCTTTTGTAATATATTCGTCAAGTTAAAAAGGTTTTTAGGACGACTAGGGAATGCTCGTATAAGGATAATATATTTTCTTTTACAGATAATATTCACCTTATACTATTTTATATAGTCGTACAAAATAAAACAAAACTTTTACCAACTCTTTTTTTTAGCTTAGATTAACAATAATAGTGTTTAGGATTACGAGGTTTGATAATATAGGGTTTAAAATTGTAAGATTTAAGAGTAAAGAGAGTTTGGTTTTATACGAACGGTAAATGGACCCGCCTTTTCGTTTTCGATACGAGCGTACAGATTTATACGTTTTATAATCCTGGTGTTACAGCGTTTAACTATTATAGAAGGTATAATATACACAATCTTTTTATCTTTTTCAAAAGTATATTAGTATTTTTCGTAGATATGATAATGTCTTTTCCATTCGGTTTAAGTGTTTTCTACGCTTTTTCCCGGTATCTTCAAATCTCATTAAATACAACGGATTGGTTCAAGTATTATTAATTCTGAATATAGGGTGGTAATCCCGGTTTACAAATGCTATAAAAGATAATTTATATATTATCGCGTTTATTCTTAATCTGATTTTAACTCCTCGAGAATAAGTTTTCCAGCGAATACTGAGTTTCGAATTTGGTATGTATTTACTTATAGTTGTTGGAGATAAGGATAATTATAAACCCTATAATAAGGCTCAGAGACTTTTCCATAATTAAAATATATTAAGACGTGATTTTGGGTTATTGTTATTATTCATTACCCGCGTCGTGTTGTCGTTAATATAAACCGGTATCTGGGGTACCTCGCCAGTTCGCCATAATTGTCTAAAAATTGAATTAAGGATAGGATTCATTCTGGTTTTGATATTCGCGAATATTTTCTCAATTATATGGAGTTCCGTTTCCCCAAGATATTATTTTACCCATTTATTCCAATATTAGATTCATTGTTTTTATAGCCTTGATAAGTACTTCTTCCGTCGAATATTATTCAATATTATCATTTTGTTATTAATCGATATAATATAAGAAAAGGTTGTTTTTTCGGCCGGGGACTACAGTTACTTAAACTAGCGTCTTTTGCATAACGTTATAAGTTACCTCGTTCTTATACATTTCCTTTTTATCTGTAAGATTTTTAAAGACTAAGAGATAGTTAACTCCCGTTTATAGCTTTATATCTCCATCTTATCCGTTATTCGTTAGGTATATAAAAACCTTGTTTTCAATTCTTTTTTTAATATATAATGGTATTATATGACAAGTTTGTCAACCTATTTTATATATTTTAATAATAATTCGTAAGTGCGTTTTTCAGATAAGTTTACTTTCATTGCTATAATAGTACTTGTCATTATCAGATGAGATTGAAAACGAACATCAAAAATATTTTTTAAGTTATCTTATTATTATTTCTTCTTTTTATGTATATTTCGGTACTATTTAACCCTTTATTTTTTTGGTTATGTTTTAAAATCACTTTTACAAAGTTTGTCAATTAAGTCTATAGCTTGTAACTGGATCTCGGCCGTGATTTCTATGTCCTCGACGTAATTAGCTACGCTTTTCACCGGTTATATCGCAAGTGTTTTGATAAAACTTATTTTGAATGGTATAGTAGTTTTAATGGTGGCTAATTGTGGAATTTCTATAGCCCGTTTATTGTTAGGCCTCTATTTTTGTAACATAGTCGATTCGAATCACTGTAGTCGAAGTAACTGGTGCTGCGTTGATATTGTTGGTTGGTAAGTGTAAGTTCTAAGTTTGGCAGACCGCTATCCGGTCTGTACACTAATTTGTATAGTCAAACGCTTTGACTTGTGCCCCACTTTAAAGTAGGCAACTACTGCACTACAATTACAGTGCAGTACTACAACCAGCAGTCAAAACAGTCAACTTTACTGTAAATAAAGTTGACTGACTGCATTGCAATTGACCTGCTAAAAATAGCAGCCAATATTGTTTTAATACTAGCAACTTTTTATTTTGTGCCTGTATACGTTAGTGTAGTCTGTTACCAATTGGTGACAACCTGTGAAATCCCTCCTCAATCAGCATTCTAAATCCCTGTTAATTCTAGTCAATTTGTATTAAAATCAACCTCAATTACGGCTCCTTGTAGCCTTTTTGCTCCACTTTTCCGAGGCCTTCGTTCCTTAATTCCCGTATACAGATTTTTTGCCACACATTTGTGCAAATCATATACGTTACCAATTACGTACCTTTTGCCAATAGCCTAAACCACTATTATCGTTACCATCGCCACCATTACTCTCGTTACCCTGACAGTTTTTCAGTTTGCTAGGGCATCCCTATTTCTTTACGTGACTTGGTCTTTTTTAAGTAGCCTTACCACATGGTTTTGTTATCAACTGATGCCTTTAGAATATGTATTTCGACCTTAACAGGCTTTCCGAGACTGCCGGCCCTATTAGGCTTATCAGGCCCGTTACGCTTGTTTTACTAGTTACGCTTGTTATGCCTGTAGGTCAACCCTTTGGACTTGCTAAGTCTATAGCGCCTGTTATGCCTATAGGTTAACCTTTTGGACTTACTAGGCTTGTGGTGCCTGTTGCGCTTGTGCTTCAGCCTTTCTGACTTATTAGGCTTAATAGACTTATAGCGCCTGTTAGGCCTGTTCCTTAGGTTTTCGAAAATTTTAGGTCTATGGCGCCTTAGTCTTTTAAAATTATTGGACTTGTAGCGCCTATACCTTAGTCTTTTGTTTAGTTACCCAATTAGTCTTTTAACATTTTTAGGCTTGTAGCGCCTTAGTCTTTTGCATTTAATAGGCCTATGCCGCTTCAGTCTCTTATTTAGCTACTTGGTCAGTCTTTTAAAGATCTTTAAAGGGTAGGTTTGGAGGATTTTAAGGGTCTTCAACTTCGTTTTGACGGGGTTTTTCATCTTAAAGAGTGTCTTTGCCTTGAGGATCGAAAGGTTTTTTGTCTTGAGAAAGGGTTTCGTATCAAATAACTTAAAGGTTTATAACTTAAAAAGGGGTTTTTCCCGTAACGTACTTGTAAAATACGTTTGTCAAACTACCTTGTTTTTCTTTCTTTATAAGGAGTGCAACTTCTTGAGTAAACAATTCAACTTTTAGTTTTATATTAGCGTGTTTGTTTATCCTCTTTAATATATCTAGACTCCAGTCGTAAAACTATTTTTGAAAAATATCGAGGGCTACTGGTTCACGGCCGATTTTGGTAGGGTTTATATCGAAATTAAAACGGCCGATTACATTGGTTAAATGCTTTAGGGTAATGTTTTCAGCAGGATCTGTCAACCAAAGCTTTTCGTCGTAGTATTTCTAGAATATAATGCCGAGTTCTTTGATTACCTTCTTTCGTTCGGGGTTTGTAATAGCCTGAAAATAAGGACTTGCGGTAGCTATTTTAACGTTTTGGCTTGTATAGGAAGTATGGGGTGTAGAAGGCGAGGGACTTGGTAATTTTAGGCGTAAGAACTTGGCAATTTAACGTGAATTTGCGCGGCGTAGCTTTTTTTTAGCACGACTTGGTGTTTTTCGCTTAAAGTAGTGAACTTGACGATTAAAATAGCGTGGGGGGTGAAAAATAGTTAAGTAGGGCAAAGGTTTAATGGAGAGGGTAAAGTTGAAGGTTGTTTGTTAGTGTAGGTTGTTTAGCGTGAAGACTTAGTCGTTTTTCTTGTAGTAGTAATACCAGTAGTAATACTAACTTAGCTGTTTACCAACTTACTAGTTTGGTGATCTTTGAGACTTTTAAGAGGTTAATTTCAACGCCTTTAAAAAGGGTTAATAAAGATTTCTTAGTGTTTTAGAGTAGTGATACCGTCGTTACTTATAAAATTCTGCTAACAACTCTATAGCTTATAAGTCTCCCCTATTTGCTGCCGCGAACAACTGCGTAGCATATAGGAGCCCTTCCCAAAAACCTTTCCTTTACCTTACCTAAAAATGATAAAGCGTAACCGGAAATCAGTCTTTTCTTTTACTTAGCCAATCTGTTCTTAAGCTAATAAATACTGATTAGTGTTGGTAGGCCTTTATTGTTGCAAGGTAGTCGATTCGAATCACTATGGTTGAAGTAACTGGTGCTGCGTTGATATTGTTGGTTGGTGCGTGTAAGTTCTAAGTTTGGCAGACCACTATCCGGTCTGCACACTAATTTGTATGTCCAAACGCTTAGGCCTATACCCCACTTTGAAGTGGGCACCTACTGCACAGGATTTGCAGTTGAGTACCACTACCAGCAGTCAATACAGTCAACTTTACTATAGGTAAAGTTGACTGACTGCACTGCAATTGACCTGCTAAAAATTGCAACCAATATTGTTCCAACACCGTTGGTATTACTATACTTTTAAGATAATAAAATATCCTCAAGTAGTGTGGGTATTCGGTAGTCGAGATTGTCAAATAAGGTTTATGTATTTTGATTGTTTATTTTCAGCTTGTTTTTCTAAGCTTACTCGGTCGAATTTCAAATAGTCAACTCGAGCTAACTGTAAGGTTGGTGAGGCTCTCGTTCTTATCCAGTGCTTTATCGTTCTCGTTCGTTATTCTCTCATTCTCGTTTGGTATTTTCTTGAATTTATTTAAATTCAAATTAGGAGATTGTAGGTTCGACTCCTGCATAGATTACCAGATAGTTACAATGAGGAATTGAGGGGTTCAGAGGGAATTTAGAGGGATTGAGCGGATTTGTAGTATTGTTGTTATTTAAGTTCACTAGTGCATGTAGGTATCCCATATCTTCCAAACATTTCTCCTATGACCTCGGGTAGCCATTTTCCTAGTGTAATTCATGCTTAGTATGTATCCTAATCTTCCTTTCTACCAGATTCTTTTGTACGATTCAACGTGCGTGATACTAAAAGTGATAGGATTGTTAATGTTTTAATTATTACATTTGGATTGGCAATACTGAGGATTTTATAAAGTTTATTTTATCTACCTAACTTTTTCCACACAAAGATTTCATTCAAAAATACAAAAATAGCACGTTTATTATCGAAGATCCCAATCTAGTATTAAGGGTCTTGTTAATTTGGCCTCGTATCTATTTTTTCCTTCATTTCTTCAGAGCTTTATTATGTACTACAACTTCTTTTTACGTGTTTAGTGATGCATTATATTTAGTTGTTATCTCTATGTACGTGTCAAATACCAATCAAGTTAATATTAAATCATTAGAACTAATAATATCGTTAAAGATCTTTATTGCTATTTATAATTCTACCTTTAAATTTGTAAAACTGCTAATTATTAACGTAAAAATTCGGGGAGGAGGTGTGAAGACGGGTGTGAGAGGCCTATGCGAGGGTTGCTAGCTAACGAGACGAGGTTGGGAAGCGTGCTAGGCAGCGCGCGGTGCGTAGAGATCGGTTCTTACGAGATGGAACCACTATTTTCGTTAATATAGGGTCACAAACCATGATAGGGCACATTAAAAGGTTTTAAAGAACTAGAATAGAACGTAGAGTGTGGGGGTACTTACTAGTATATACGCAATTTGTTATTATTAGGGAGGTTTAGGGCTAGGAGTGAATTGAATAAGGGGTTCCCTTTTTATACTGGGACTTAACGTACGGGTAGCCTCGTATGCGCGGATTCTCCTGCCACGCGTTACTATGACAACGGGCTGCTACCCATACGTGTATGTATAAACCTGTGCCTATGCACGAGCCCTAATGCGTATATACGTGTTTTTATATTACTACCGCCCTATTACACGGGCCTTTTTATTTTTTCCTACATTAAATTTTTAAAGAGCTCCTTTTAAAGACCCATATAGTTATATCCCCAACGTATTGAGGCGTTGGGTAAGGCCTAAAATAACACAGTTATGTTGCTAAACTAGGGCTGAAATTCACACACCTACGGGTCTCTGAATAACGGGGCACCATAAGGTTTTGATCGGGTAGATAGCGCAGGATCCTTCCAGCCTACATGGGCTTATATGGAGCCTACGTTTCGATCCCCCCCGCTGGTATCTACAGAACTATTTCGTAGCAACTAGTGCGCTCCTGCCAAGGGGCACTGCCTGGTGATAGTGATTTTTTTGAAAAAAATCAAGGTAAAAATAGCATAAGCTTTATGTTTCAACGCGTGTGTCTTTTCAACTTTACCAATACCTTAATAGGCTTTTATATGGACTGATTTATATTAAATTTTAATCAATTTGGAGTTAGTTTAAAACCTTATTATAATAAAGTCGATGCGAATATCGAAAATTAGCATGTTTAAAGGTCCTAGGTATATTTTAATGTACAACGTATGTAATACCTCCTATATTTTATTTACCGTGATAATTTTAAGGAATTGGACGTTATAAAACGCTATTAAAAAATTGATAATATAAAGTATAGGCTTTTTGTATACTTAAAACACGTCAACGAAAACTTTAGTGTTAAAATATTAATATTCTTTTAATGTTAATTAAAACTTAAGGGTAGTTTAAGAATATGTTAGACAATAGTAGTAAATCTTTTCAATTCTTTTTAATTTTTACAAGTTCACATGGTAATAATTTGATGCTTCATAAATATTATACAGCCTATTAGTTACAGGGTCATCAAATACTTGGTGTAATTGAAGAAGTTCCAAGTTGATTAAATTTAATACTGTTTCCTTTAGCTTTCTCAAATGAAATTCAAAGTATACTTAGTTTAAAATGAAATTGAAAATCAGGACGTTACCTTTAATAGGTTCATTAGTCTGAAAATAAATGTTAACGTCGAGATTATTTGTTTTTTAGTCAAAAAAGGGAATGAATACGTGATTCCAAGATATGGAAAACAATAGGTTTTCCAACTATAGTCTTAATCGTCGATTTGAATAAACAAAGTTCTTTCTCAAAGCTAAATTTAACGTTGGCTTTACCAGTATCCGTGACATTAAGTGTCGTAGTGATATTATTGATTTTTCGTATTATAACATATTCAAAATTGCCTTTCATTAAGTATTATATTACCCCCATATCCAGAATAATTCTTTAAAATATGTATTTCTCTTTACAATAGAAAATAGTAAGAAAATACGTGGATTCGAAACCGTTATCATTGTAACAATAATAAGGGTTTTCACACGTTAAGCGATATAAGAACACCTGATCGATCAGTTATTACAATGCTTTAATTCTGGAGCAAGTATTTTCATACCAGCTAATAAATTTTGGAGTTCATTCCTCATTATCTGCCTTATACTTTCAAATTTTGCAACGCGTTTCATTTATTTCTAGTTGAAAGTAAACGCGTAATAAACTTCATACATAATATTCTGTAATAGGCACTCGATAGTAATATAACGCATTGATTAATAACTTTATTTAACACTAATATAGTACCTCTTAACGTTATTTTAATAAGGAAACATATAGGGCTAACTTTAGTTTGATCTAAAATATCATTTTAGCGTAAGTGGAAAATCAGGCTTCATATCAAAGGTCTTTTACTAGCCGAATTACTTATGCCTACAGTATTTACGATTGATATAGTAAGTAAAGTCAGAGATTTGATTCGCATCGTTTAATTTATAAGCTTATGAATATATATTAAACGAGTTTAATACCCGTGTTATTATAGTTGTAAATACGAAAGACAATAGGTTAAAAAAGAATTCGCATGTGATATTGAATTATTATAAAGTGTATTCAATTTTTTTGTAACTCGTGACAATGTAGCAAACTTGTTGTCGTAACATGCTTTTTCTAGCTCTAACATTTCCTATTAAGTGTTAGTAAAATATCAGCTTATTGTAAAGGGACTGTAGCCGGAGCTATCGCTCAAGGTGGTCGGATTTTGTCTATAAACCTCGATGAAGAAGAAGAAGGAGAAGTCACTGCTAGGGAGCGGCTATGGAGCTAAGATGGTATAGCCTTTTCCCCAGTCATGTGACGTATTCTTAAGCAGCTTTCTCCCTGCTTTAGAAGATCGCAGGAGCAAGTAGAATTAACAGGATTGAATCCTTGGTAAATACTAGCCAGGAATTAGCCTGTAATATTAATTTTAAAAACACCCCTGTCGTTCCTTCCCCCGTAAAATATTTTTTTGATGTTGTGGTATAAGGCGCCGTAACTATAAGGAAGATAGGCACGCCTTTGAGAATAATACGGTTTCGTGTTGAAGGCACCAGGCCAAAGTTACGTGGAAGGGGCTTTAACGCCTTTCTTTTCCTATGAATAATCCGTAGAATTCCAAATATAAAAGATAAAACTTCATTTTTCCCTTAACCTTTAACTTTTCCATGTAATAGCATTAATACTTATAGTTACTAGTATAGCACTTATTTGTTTTGCGATCTCAACATTCCCTTTAATTATTAACGTTACGATGAATATTTAGCTTGTTTTTGAAGTAAATAAAGCTATTGCAGATATGTATTATAAGTTTTGGAATTTTTTTGTCCTTGTTAACGAGTATGAAGTTCCTTGCCCTAAGGACTATCGATATATACCCTAACGGAACTCAGAAACAGATATATTGCGAATTCGGTTATAAAATGGCGTATGATTTTAGGAAATTTTGCCAAAAAACTCAGGGTAAGTGGTTTTAATAGCCTCGAGGGAGTTATTAACGAATAGTTAGATATTGGGGTTGGATACCGCCTCTGTTCTGTTAAAGCTACAGTTCGTAATTCTGGTTATACGTGTACGTCAATCGATCTAAACCTTGATATAAATAAAGTTGTTGAGGAGTTCTCGGAGGCGTGTTTAGCGTTCGACTTTCAGGACTAGAGTAAGTTTACATATTATAATCCGCTCCCTAGGTATTAATAAGCGGCTAAAAATCGTATAGATTTAGGTCATCGCCGTTAAAAAGGTTATGAAAGTCCGTCGCGTTACGTAGCGTAAGGTCGATACCCGAGGCGGGGTGGGTTTTGTCCCCGTTACTCCTATACGGTTTAGGAGCCTACGGGTCGTATAGTTGATAAACGAGGAACGTAGTATTTAGGTAAGTTTTTTATAATTAGGTAAAAACGTGGTGGGGGCGCGATTAACGAATAGTTAGGGAGTGTTGTTAAAAGTAATACAGAAGTTTATTGAGGTTTCGGAGCGTATTAATGTTAAGCTGGATCGTATGGATGCCAAACTAAACTAGTTCATTAAAATAGGTAAGAAAATTTTGGGTAAGGACTCGAATTAAAACTTTAAGGACGTGTTTAAATAATTAAGGGCCTGGTTATAGTTATTCGCTTTTCGCTTTTATTAATATCAATACGTTTATTTAGTATCTGTTTGCTAATGGCTTATACGCCGATCCGTTTGGTAAAGTAAAGTTTAAAATTATGCCCGTTTGCGGGTTAGGCGTAATAACCTATCGTTATATTTAGCTGGTTTGTAACGCGATTCGAAGGTATCGAATGCCACGGTATTAAAAAAGGTTAAAAGCGATTTTTACGTTAGGTGTATATAACTTACCCATTTAATTAAAACTTGCCGTTTTAATTGGTTGTAAAGTCGAGTGCGTTCGATTTGAGGTTTATTACGGGCCCGTAATATAATTTAGATTTAGTATTCCGGTTTCGCCTTGTTATCGTCGTCTTTAACAATTATAACTTGCGGTTAAAAATCTCGGGTTTGTTAGCTTGAGAGCGGATCCAAAGCGATTCATACAAGTTAATTTATATAAAATAGAGGATGTTTCCCGCCTGATACGTTAAGTTTAACAACGTAAAAGTCGATTACACGCGTTATTTGTAACTTATTATAAAGTTAACTTAACTTTTTAAAGAATTTGTTTGGCTTATAGTTTTTAAAGAAAAGTTAAACATCGTCATCGATTCGAAAACCTTTCGAGAGAGAGCGCCGTTTGTTAACGGCTTCCTTTATAAGTTGTTGCGTAGCTGTTATTATGGCTTATACTAATTTTGTAGCTTCGCGAATCCGTCAAACAAAGTTTTTAGCCTTTACGCGTAGTATCGTTATAGAAATGAAAAAACGTTATATTAATCAGATAAAATTAACGTGATAATTATAGGTTATAAAAACGGGTCAATACTGACAATTATCGTATCCTTATTATTTAATATTATTTAATAACCGGGTAATAAACAGCTTTAGTCAAATTGTATATAAAAGAAGAATAAACGTAAATATATTAAAATCTTTTAATTTACGTATTCGGTTACGACGTTAGTTTCGGGGTAAAAAGTGGTACTTAGGCATTATTCTACCTTAGTTAAGTTGCAAAGTCGTTTTTAAAACTTATTGGTTCAATTCGAACTACGGTTGTTAGTAAATGTACGCGAAAAACCATAAAATCGCTAATAATAACTGAAAAACCGTTTCGCATAAACCTCGACGTTTATAATGGTTATAGCCTTAATGGTGATGGCTTTATTTAAACGGTTCGTAATGACTATAAGGTAGCGTAGGTCTCCCTTGTATTTCTAAGGTAAATTAATTATAAAGTCGACGAAAAACTTGTTTTAATGTCGTTCGGAAACCGGGAGGTGTTTAAGAAGCCCTTTTAAACAGTGTCTCTAATAGGTTATACGGTTACAAATGTCGTAGTTATGGTAAAAACGGCTGACCGCATGATATAAGCCTAGTTAAAAATACTGTTTAGAAAGGATAACGATAATGATGTCGCGGCTTAGGTGGCCAGTAAGGAGCGAATCGTAGGTAGCTTAAATTAACGTGGTAATAAACGGTTCGTAAGTAAATACCCAAATGTAATCGCGAAACCTTAAAACTTTATCGTCGTTTACCCGGCATTTCTAAATTGAACCCTTTAACGTATGGTTGTCATCAGTAGGAATGTTTATTAAGAAATATCGGTTACCTATACGTACCATACATATTAGGCGGAGGTAAGTAGTATCGTATGTAATAACGATATCCTAATAACTTTAAAAGTTGATGTTGGTGAAATGTTTACGGCCTTTTAAAATTAATTAGCCGACGATGGTTAATCGGGAAACGTACTTACGCGGGGGTGTCTTAAAAGCAGACTATTCGAGGCGTACAACTGAAGTTTTCGGCCTAGGTAACGTAGGTTCGAAAGGTCTTTAGAAATATCCTAATATCATCGTAATAATGTATCGGGTTATACGTGGTTCGCTACTTTATTATATATTAACCGAAAACGAAATTACGAAAGGCGTTTCAATTAGCGGACTTATTGTTCAGAAAGCCACCGTGTCGTTATAAAGTAATCCAAGTTTTTATGATCTATTAAAATAGTAAACGGGTGCCACGTACCTTGGAGCTCCGCGTTCCATACTTCTAAGCAATTTATAATTTTAAGTAGCTTTTTATCATGTATTTTTTAATTGTATTCGGCGGTAAATGAGCTACGAGGGTAATACGTTATTAGGAGTAGATTGCCATGGTCATCGCGTTAAAGAAGGTAATATTTTAGGGCTCAGCCGGAATAGTCGGTTTCGAGGAAGGTATCGCGGTAGGGATCTTATTGGGCGAATACGGATTCGGGGAAACAGCTAAGTTTAAGCTGCTCGAAAGAAACTTTTTCTTTAGGCCCCTAACGAAATGAAGTACATTTACGGGTTAGCCGTAGTAATGATCCGACAATTGTCAAGTAGTTGCGGATAAAATAACGATAAAAATTTACGAATCTTACAACGCCCTATACTTTTAAAACCGTTGTAAAAACCGCCTATTTCCGGATAACACGTAGCTTTTTTAAATCTATAGGGACGTTAACGCCGGCATTAATAATGAATCCTAGGTACTTAGTCTTCTAAATACCGAACTCGCATTTAAAAATATCCAAATTAAGTCTCGTAATGTTTAATACGTTAAGGATTTACTTAACTTTAGTTATATAGTCGTCGAAGGTACCGTTAAAGTAAACGAAGACGTCGTAGAAGTAAACAGAAAAAAAGATATTAAAAAAAGACGTAAAGAATTATTAATATACCGTTAAAGGTTGACAAGAGTGTTAAAAAAACCGAAAAGAATAACGAGTTACTAAAAAATTCTAAAAAGAATACGAAATATAATTTTCCATTCATCTTTTTCCTTAATAGGGAACTTGTTAAAAGTAGCTTTAATATTTAACTTAGTAAATTACTTGGCTTGCGAAATGCTTTCAAGCATCTTTTTAATAAAAGAGAGAGGGTAATGATTTGTCTTCGTAATAGTATTAAGCCTGCGATAATCGATATAAAATCGTAACCCTCTTCCAGGTTTTGTAACGAAAAGGATTAAGGTGTCCGTTAAGAAGTTATTTATTCGAATGTAACCTTAATTAAGTAATTAATTAAAGTTTTATGTAGTAAGAAAAGCTTCTTACGCGATATGCCGTATAAAAGGCCCCACGGTATTTTTAAAGGTTAACCCTAACTGTCGGTACGAAGGGGAATTTCGTTATTTGCTTTAAATAGTTAAAAGGGTAACTTATCGTCAAGGGCTTTGTTGAATAAAGGTATGAATTCCTTAAGAGTCGTGGGAAGTTTATCGTAAACGGAGATAAGTGGTTTTAAAGCGAATGTTTTATTAATATTTTTAAAGGAGACGGCAGCGAGTTGCGGGGTAGCGGCTCGGTCCTTACGAGCCTGTTGTAAGATAATGTGAAATATAACAGTACTAACCCTTTTCGGTACTTCTTAGGCGGACGTAAACCCTCTCTTTTAAATACAGTGGTTACCGGTTCGCCTTAAAAGTAATATATGTTTCGCAGCGTCGTAAGTAACTTATTAGTATTTTATTTAAAGTTTACCCAAAATAACGATGTATTATAAGGAAGGGACTATGTAGGTTTATATTCGGTAACGGTATTTATCGAGGTCGATGTTTAAAGAGGTTATAAAGGAAATAAGTCGTAGGGGAAAACCGGGCGTATATGTCATGACCCAGACAGCGGTTAGGTCAGGAAAACAGGCCAGCAAGGAAACTGCGCCACTGAGACGCCTGAAGTCTAACACATCAGGCGGGGAACATCTCTTATGTCAGCAGACCCAGGGTTAGGGTCAATGCCAAGGATATGTTGGATATGTTGAATATGAGGTTATCCAAGCTATCCAAGGTCAATGCCAAGGATATGTTGGATATGTTGGATATGAGGTTATCCAAGCTATCCAAGGACATGCCAAGGATATGTCGGATATGTTGGATCGGAGGTTATCCAAGCTATCCTCATTATACAGTACTGAAGACGTATGAAGGATTGAGGATATAAGGACACGGTCAGCACCACACAGATAGTATTTCCTTCTTAGCTCTTCAGTTGTCAATCTAAGTATTCAGTCTACCCTGAATAGCCTCACGGCTTCTGATCATCACTCGCACGAACACAGTCTTGATATTGCACCTTTTGTTACCTCTGCTACCTTACTTCTAACATAAACCCTCTGACATCTTCTATATACTCACGGGTATTTAGTGTGATCATTACAGTATAAAACGTGACTTCACCAAGTTGTCATGAGAGAATATAAAAGCGCGATAACTTTAAATAGTTGGTAGGCTATTAACTTAAGGCCTTATAATATTTATGATCTATATTTATTAAAATGTCAATAAAACCAATGGAATCATAAAGTAAATTTATTATAAACGGAAAGTTGTTTAAGAGTTGGAACGAAGCCGTTAGGTTAAATCAAAGTCTTGCCAATTTCTGTACGTGACTTCATATAAGAATTACGCTTTTTCTTTTTCTAGACCGATAAGATTTTAGGCCGAAGTAAGATGGATTTTTATAACGGTTTTATCGTTAAAGTAGTTCGGACGTTACGACGGGTCCTATATGCAGGTAAGGATATAGCAGCCATCCCTTTCATAATGTAAATAAAGTCCGAGATTTTTGCGACGGGAGAGTTTCGCGTAATTAGCCCAGGCGACACGTCGTTTGGAAGCGGTTTAAAAGGCGTTTACACTATTTATAATAATATCGCCCTAACTATTTCGAATGGGCGTATTACCGCCGTTATTCCTACCATGAGAGGCGCCTTCAGTAGCGATAGTACTAGTGCCGCTATAACGAATACGGAGATTATAAAGGCGCCCATCGATAAGTTAAGTGCGGACGACCTGTTTATTATAATCCGCCGGTATGTTAAAGGGTAGCAACGTATTGGTAACTGTATTATTAATAGCTCCACGTAAAATACCAAATTTGGCGGCGGATTTTTAGGCTATGCCACCGGCTTCCGCGAGTAAGGCCTCTTAAACGTTAAAGAAAACATAAAATCGTTTACGAGCTCCCTATTTTATACTCGTAAGCTGAGCGATAGTTATTTTAACCGCTTTAGGGTCGTAATAGTAGGTTTGAAGTATAGCTATAAAGGTGTCGGGGTTGCTAGTGCCGCCGTTGTCTTTGCGATCATAGTAGCTTTTCATAGCGATTTTCGCGGGGCCTTTCAGCTGTTGAAAGATAACGTAAAAGTAGTCTTTTTTTATACCGATAGACTTCTGGTTCCGACGTAGTTTACGTATTATTGTAGCTTTTAATGTTGAGAATCGTAACTTAATACCGAAAAACTTAATTGAGTAGTTAAGTGGTTTATGTTTAGCTCGGTGATATCTGTCGAAAGGAGCGCCAGTATCGTAGTCGGAGTTAAAGAAGTCGTCGTTATTTGGGGAGTTAGCGCGGTCCCTAATAGGGAGTGGTATAATAGCGGCGTTGTTCGTGGCGTGCGTAGGGGGAACCTCTTAAGGGGAAAGTTAACCTGAGGACGTAAACGTACCAGCAACTTCGAGCTGTCGAATCATATTCGTTAAAGCGTTTAACGTATTAGTATTTCGTTATTTCAAGTGTAAAGCGTAATCCTAAACGACTTTGTACCGCTCGATGAATTTTAAACGTAAGGCGTCGGTAAAACGTTCGTGTTAAGTCGTAAGGTAATCGTGTTAAACCACTAAGGCGTTTTAAACCTGTTTCCTAACGCGTAAATTAAGGAATTTCTCTAAGGCCTAAGGATTCATATTCGGTGGGTCGGAAGATAAAGACATAACCTTAGGTTATAGCCTCTAAGGATAAGTTAAAACACTATCGGGTAAAAGGATTAAGGTTTATATATACAGGGAATATGGCCGGAGCTGTCTTTTAAAGTTGTCGAATTCTGTTTATAAACCTCGATAAAGAATAAGAAGGAGAAGTCCTTATTAGGGAGACGCTATGGAGCTAAGATGGTATAGCCCTTTCCCCAGTCATGTTACATGTTCTTAAGCGGCTCTCTCCCTGCTCTAGAGTATTGCAGAAGCAAGTAGAATTACTAGGGTTAGATCTCTGGTAAATACTAGCTAGGCACTAGCCTATAACACTTATTAAGCATTTAATAAAGGAGTTCCAGCTTAATTTCTAACCTTTTCTTAAACTGTTACATATATGAGCATATCATGATATTATAATTAATATAATATTAGATAAGGTTGACATCGTGTGCGAAGTAACGTTTAAAAACGTCGTAAATCTCGCGGAACAATACGAAATTCGTCGGGTAAGGAAAGTAATAATCCTTGGCTTGGTCGATAAGTACACCGGGAAACAACAAATGAAAACTTGGTAACTTAATCTTTATTGAACAGAAAATGTTAAAAAATAATCGCAACTTAATATCTAGGATATTATACAACTTACATTTATACTTCCTTTTATTGCTATAAATCGTTACTGAAGTTGTAATCTTTACGTAATCCGTATCTACTATAACAACGTATTAAAGCAGAAGAGTGTTATACTAATCATACGTCTGTTTTAAATCTATTGATTAAGGTTTCGATATTAGTATTGGTAGGTAAAGTAGTAACTTTTAGAAAAGGTTGGAGAGAAATAACCTACAGTTGTATCTACCATAAGTTTACAATTAAAGTTGTTCCTTCCCTATTAGTATCATTATTAGAGAACCTACTGGAATTAAACGTTTTAGAAGGGGTATTGATGGCATTAAAATTGCTATACATACTAGGAGATTCATTAATAATTTCTGTAGATTTAGTAATAGCGTTGCTAATATGATAAGGTTCTCTAATGAGGTCTATAATTAATCTACTGATGAACTTAAGCATTTGCCATATTCACATCAATTAAATCCTCATTATTGTTAGTAGTAGTAACGCTTTAGGGTAATTAGACGTAAGGGTTTATAGAATTCATCTAGGGTTAATTTTGAGTAAATCTTTTTAAACAAGTATACTAACATCAAAGATCACTATCGCCCGTGATACTTTTACCTTTATTTTCACGTATCAATTAAGGGTCTTTATGTGTGGCGTATTCGTGAAATACTTCTACTAAATTATCATTTCCTCAACTTTATTAGGTATTATAATCCTTCATTTACGTAACTCAACCCTCATCCTCGCTTTAACCAATATTTCTATTTATTTCTATATATATAGTAACCAATCGTTACAAAACTCAATTAAATTGAAATATGCCGCGATACCGTAACTCATATTGTCAAAATATACGTCAAAGATATAATAACTCATATAATTAATCAATTGTTTAGTGGTAAAGTTTTCTTTAATATTTATTTTCCATAAGTTGTTATTAAGGTATCTAGTGAACATAAATTCAAGGTTTTTGATTGTTTTTTCCCTGGCGGAGTCGATAAGGATATTAATTTAAAACTTGTTGGTACCTATACTAAGGTTTGATCAATTACTTGATTAAACGATTTTGCAGCAAATGACGAAGTTAATGTAAAAGGAAAGGTTATTATTTATTATCATTTGCCGTTCAATAGATATTGAAATTAAATGGTTTATATTTTAAAATTCACAATGGTATTAATTTTTCAACAGAAGTTAATTACAGGGAGTGCCCAATTGAATGTGGGGTACGGGCCAATTACTTGTCTATACAAATTAGTATACAGACCAGCTAGCAGTCTAATAAACCTAAAACAATATATCCTTCACTTAATCATGCAATACTATTGTTACTTCGACCACGATTCGAATTAACAATGTTACAACATCTAAAGTCCTATAAGGAAAAGCCTATCAAAACTGATTAGTACTTATTAGGTTAAGCATAGATTGTCTAGGTGAAAAAAGAAGTTACTTTCCGGTTACAATTTATGCAATTACAAGGTAAAAGAAAGATTCTTGAAAAAGGTCTCTACTTACTGCGTTAGTCTTTACAGAAATAAGTAAATTAGGCTTTGGGATTAAGTTAGTTTCTACGTCAATCTAGAAATAGCGACGGTATCGTCATTTGAAAACACCAGTAAATCGTTATCTATATATCTTAAACAACGTTAAAATTAACTATTAAAGTTTCAAATCGTAAAAAAAAAAAGATCACCAAGTTACCAAATACTCTATAGTTAATAAACGGCCAATGCTCCACTACTACTATTACGGAACTACTACTACAAAATCTCAAATCGTTAAGTCTAAAATCCCTACAATAAACAGCGACTTAAACAATAAACAACCTTCAACATGACTCTATACACCAATCGTTTCCATTTACACTACTTTATTTTCTTCCTGCTTTATAATATCGTTAATCGAACACGTCAGTAAACAATTTAAGATCCCTACTTCGAACGAAAAGAACAAAAAAAAAAAAAACGTCACGCAATTCTGAACCTAAATCACCAAGTCTCACGCTTTCAAATCGCTAAGTTCTCTGATCCAAATCGACAAGTCCCTTGACTCAAAGTACTAAATCTCACCTGAATTAATGTCAAATTATCAACCAAAACTTTAAAATAGCATCCAATCAAAAACAGATAAAGACAGTTAAATCATTCGGACTTTTTTTCTTTAATAACTACAATGAGAACCTGTAGGGAAGAAATATGAATAAAGACTTAATTAAAGAGCATCTAACTAAATTCGTCAGCTTTTGCATCCCCTACTAAAATGACAACAAAAAGTTGAACCGCGATGTTAGCACCTTCTAAAACTTCCGTAAATTCTTTCATAATAAAACTATAATCATATGAAAGACTTTCTAAAAAGGCATCAAATCCAAACTTAAAGTAAAGATATATCAACGAGTAATTTAAGTACCAGATGAAAGTTTAACCAAACTGGTAAAAATAAATTCTAAGTTAGCCCAAGATAAGAGCTACCTTTCAAAGTTCTAGGTTTTTGACCTGTAAATGAAGGAACAGATGTTAACAACTATCAGCGCCCTTTTACAAGTTCTAAAGGGCTACCGTCAATTAATACCCAATTCAGTCAAATCTTTAGCCCTATTAATACTAATTCTTTACATGCCGACAACAACAAACCTATTAATCTATTTAACAACCCAACATCTATTCGTAACAACGCGAAATACTCTTTGAATAAAATCAAAGTACTTAAACCAACAACCATTAATTCAAAAAAGAGAATTAATAATGACACCATTCAACTATTAATTAAATAAAATAGTTGAAGCCTTTAAAAATTTCTTTACAATCGTTAATTCTCCTAAACCTCATAAATCTTTACTCAAAATCAATGAATTCGTAGTAAAGCTTTCCACATAAATACGTATATAAAAGTAAACCTACCAAAGGCTTAATTATATGGCTTGACCACTTAACCTAAATAATTAGCAGTTGCCCCTTTTCCCACTACTATAAAAATCTAAAACTAGATTTAACTTTAAAAATTATCATCAACAAGTGGGACAACTATTGCAACCTTTCTCCTAAATTAGTCGAAATAGTCAACATTAAATACAAACTCTTTACTAATTTCTCCAAAATCTGGAATAACGTAAAGAAATATAACAACAAAATTTATAGTTTACCTTACGTTGAAAAAATGCAATTCTTTAAAATTTACGTATAAATACAAGTTCTTCTTTCAAGTTTCTACTTACTATTCTCAGAAATACTCACGAGTTACATCAGAAACTATTATTTCAATATTCCCAACCGAAGGAAAAACTTTCTGTACGGTTGAAAACAATATAAAAATTTATTTAGAATATGACGTCCTTTTTACCCAATACCATACAAACTGATCCACGATAAAGTAAACGATGAGGATAGTTAAGGGGAAAACGGAGGAAATACCAATAAATATTCCTGACCAAGTTTTTAACAAATTGATATTATGTTAATAAGTAATATAAAAAGTATATATTAACAAAGTTAAATTACACAAGCAGATACAAGTAGTTGCTACGGGTGTTAAAGAGTTTTAATACGCTCTTTAATACACAAATACGAACTATAAAGGCTTTTATAACTAATTGTGGTCTTCTTTTATAATTTTCATAACACTTTTACAAAATTCAATTGGTATATAACCCCAAAATAATAACTTCCACGATTGGAATAACAAAAACCGTCCGATAACACATTATATCGATTGTAAATACAAAAGACTCCAAAGTCTAAAATTTAGTCTAAGAACTTGAAATGGGAAGCTATACAGGCAACAATAACGTAGGCAAAACTAAAGTAGATCTGTTCACCAGAAAAATTATCGTCGTGAAAATGGAAAAAGATGTTACATTTATAGAAAATCCAACTGTTGGTTTACTCATTACGTTCATACTAAAGTCTTGAAACAATAGGGAATATATGACACCTAATATCCTATTACTTCCAAGAAAAACTATTAAAATTATATCCCACATTGCGAGGGTAAAAATGTTATAAACGATAACAATACACCAAAGCAAGTCATATAATATAAAAATACTACTTTTTTAGCGGCACAATGACAAGCTAACCATGACTTCCTGTATCGCTTAACTGGCAAAAACCTCTATATTTGCAATAAAAATCAAACACATAAACCTTTACATATCTTTAATCTTTGCAATCATTATACGAAACATAATTTTTAAAATAGTATGCCAAATATAGGAGTATTAAGATACTTATCAAAAGGCTATTAACAATATCTGGTATTATGACAGGAAAGCATTACTACCACGAAAATAAACAATTGAAATACCGATAAAACTCAAGTTAAATTTAGTCCAAACAAATAACTATCGTTACTGTGATTGATGATTATACAAAAAATTATAAGGCCAATCACTTTCTGAATCCTTCAATCTTTTACCCAATTTCTCTTTTATTCGAAAAATATAAAAATCGTTAAAGTTAACGTCGATATTAACGCTAACAAACTGATTAAAAACAACTGTAAGTTCTCTTTCGCTTCTAACTAAGGATATTTCGGGTTCCATCTTTTGGGCTAGAGATAATGGTATGAAAGCTAATAAAGTTATAAATATGTTAATTATACCGACATTTTAACTACATTATCATCAAAAAACTGTACAAAGTTCCTAAACCTGCAAGGCATAACGACATGTAGTAATATACTTTGAAAGATACTGAAAATCTTCGTTACTACTGCTAAATACATACCAAACCCCCCCCCCCCCGAAAGGCTAAATTTATGTTATAAATGTTTTAATTATGAAATATCGTTAACTTGTCTCAATTAGACCACGAACTTATTATTTACGTCAAAAACTAAACACCTTTTTTTACGACGTTAAATTTATTACATTTTTGTTAGAGAAAGCCAATTGGGAAACGTTAATTATATTTTGAATAAACATATATCTAGCCTTATTAACTGTTGTTGTTTTCGATGTTGATATTAACTTTAAGGCGGTGAATGTTAAAGCGGAGGTTATAATAATTAGTATTTAGTATAATCAGGTACCTATCAAAGCCTACTAAAGTATGAGTAAGTTCGAAAAGAAATACATACTATTTTTCAAAGTCTATAACATTCTTACGTTAAAAATTGAAAACTTTACTAATTAGAAACCATATTTTTAAATGGCAGTGAAAAGTACAAGCGATCTAATGATTCCTCACAGTTTGATACCAACTTTGTTAGTCTTTAAAATATACCCTCGACCAACGAGTTAATTTCTGCTATGAGAAAGAAAAAGGCCATAGTATGTGGCAAGGTTTTAAATAACTACAGAAGGAATCAACTAGGCGTTAATCTCATAATACCCTTAATGTTAGGAATGGCCTGATGACGATTAATGTGATCACTCTACCGTTCTAAAGCAAAGTACTTATACAACGAAATCTAGGCAAATGGGATGACCTATTAAAAATCTTAAATATTGCTAACCCTAAAGTAATTATAAAAATTACTAACGTTCCTATGACTTTTCGTATAACCCAGGTCAAACCCTATATTAAAGCTAATAATTATAATAATAATTGTATAAATATTCCAGATAAATGAATTAACTCTCATAATCTTCCCCCTCCGGTAATTAATAAGCCAATAAAATGTTAAAAACTCGTCCTACAACAAATAATAATAATATTTAAGATAAGGAATGAACACCTGGTCGTATGTAAAATACTGTTTTATACAGTAGGAAAAAGAAGAATGATGAAGAATCGGCTGTCAAATATCACGTACAGAAATCATCAAAACTTCGGGTGGTTTTTTTAATTGATTACGACCTGTTTTTACTAATTAAATAGGATGAAGATTTCGACTGCATATTCACAAAAAATTAACGATACCGTTTTTGTTAAAATTACTAGCTTTATATTATAGAAATAATGTATGATTTGGGACTGAAGAATCAGGAATTTCATGCCGTTTGTAACCTTATAAAAATACAAATACCTAAAATGTAACGCATTATTAATCCGTAAACATAATATTAACGATAGTAATATTTACTTGGATTCTCGTTATAATGGTTAAAGCGAGAAAGTAGCCACTATTAACAAAAATAATATGGTAAAACCTAAAAAATACTCTACTTCAAATAATGCGCCTATGATAATTATATCACGATTCTATACCAACCAGAAGCTTTATACAATTTTTCATTTCAATATAGACCTAAAAGCCAACTAATGAAAACGATGATAAATCGAATAAAAGGCTAGATTGTTAGATAAAAAACTTGGACTATGGGATGAATATAGTTTCGATTGATATATTGAAGGTTCAATTGATAATTTTTATAAACTACTTTTTCATTACCAATACGAACCTATTGTTGAAAATCCGAATTTTCATAACAATGGTTAATATTGAAATAGTTGGAATTGCAGTGCAGTCGGTTAAATGTACTGTCAAGTAAGTTGATTATATAAAATATAAGTTAAGTGTATTGTTTTTGGAGTTGACTATATTGACTATAAAGTCAACTAAAGTATGCATCCAATTCAAACTATGGTACGGGCCAAGTAATTTACCATATGAAATAGTGTGCAGACCGGATTCAAGTCTGTCAAGCCTAGAACAATATATCCACTACTTGATCACATAATACTACTTTTACTTCGACCACAATTTGAATAGATAACGTTGTAACATTTAAAGACCTATCATTTACAATGTTTTTCAAAACTAATCAGTGCTTATTAGGTCAAACATAAATTGATTAAGAAAAATTAAAAGTTATCTTCTGTTTATGTTTTGTGTAATTGCAAGTTAAATGAAACATTCTTGTGAAGGATCTCTACTATTAAGTAAGTCTTTACTGCATTAAGTAGACAATACTTCTGGATTACTCCAGTCTTTATGGCAGTTGAGAAGTGGTAAGGGTATTGTTATTTGAAAACGCAAAGAAATCTCTATTGATTTTTTTTAAAAAAAAAAATTGTGATAAAAAACCATTAAAGTCTCAAATCAACAAAAAAAGTATTATCAGATAATCAAGTTCTTCATAATTGGAAAACAATTAAATCGCTACTACTATTTCGGGTACTATTATTACAAATCTCAAATACTAAATTCCAAGACCCTTATAACAATAAATAGTGACTTGAATAATAAACAACCTTTAACATTCCTATTTGCACCAAATTTTTCTTCTCCACACCACTATTTTTCTCCTTCTCCACAAAATAATAAATTGGATAGGTTAGAAAAAACGTTTAAATTTTTATTTTTTTTCAAAAAAAAAAAAAAAAAAAAAAAAAAAAAAAAAAAAAACACCGAATCGCCCAATCGCGTTAAAAAAAACCATGTCGTGCGATTTAATTCCAAAACACCAAATATTTACGTTCCTAAATCTCCAAGTTTCTTTACTCAAACCACTAAGTTCCTATACCTCCTAAATTAATGTTAACGTACCAGTTAAAACGGAAGAATAAACTATGAAAATCGAATAAAGAAAACCAAGGCTTTAAGATCCCTTTTCCGCAAAAATTGCAATGAATACCTTTGAGGAAAATACATTAATAAAGGCTTAATTAAAGAGCACTTGACTAAATTCTTCGGTTATTATATCATTAACCAAAACGACATGGAAAAGTTTGACCATAAAGTTCTTTCTTTTTAAAAAATTCGTGACATTTTCCATAATGATAATATTAATATATAGCAAAGAATTCATAAAGGTGTTAGGTCTAAACGAAACGTAAATGTTTATCGAGAACAAATCTACACACCCAAAAGGAACTTAGTAAAACTATCAGAATCCTTTTTAAGTTGACTTAACTTGACAAATTCCCTTAAACTCTCAATTCTTAAAACTCATAGGGTATAGGAAAATATATTGAAGATTTTTAATGCCGTTATATACGTTGCAAGGTGTTACCATTCTTTAATCCCTAGTCAAGTTAAACCTTCAACCCTGTGAACATGAATTTATCGCACGTTGATGATTAGAAACCTGTTAATCTACTTAGAAATTTAATCATAATGACTATCAATACGGAATACGCGTTTAGTGTACGTAAAGTACGTAAAACAACGGTTATTAACTCAGAAAGAGGAATTTACGTCAATATTATAGATAAGTTAATTAAACACAATCGTTAAGCCTCGTTAAAATTTCAAAACTCTTCTTAAAGTTGTTTAAGTTTTCATGAACACCGTTAAGTTCCTTAAAACGAAACTTTCAACGACAGGTATCCTTATATATGTAAACACAATAAAATTCCTACTACAAAACTTTACCTTCCGAGTTAGGCAACTGGAAACTAACTTTATCACCGCGACTCTGAAACATTAGGAAACACTATCAATGACTAGGATAACTATCACAACCTTTCCCCTAAGCCTGTCAAAATAATTAACATCGATTATAATATTTTTTCCAAATATTGCCAATATTTCAAATGACGTAAAGAATTATAATTGCAATCTTTACAACTTGTTAGATATGAAATAATGTTTTATTTCAACATTTGCAGGTAAATGAAAGTTTTCCCTTTAGATTGTTACTTGCTTTGACCCAAATTCCTGACACGTTGTGCCAAAAACCGTTAATCAATTTGCATAATAATAGTGAAAACCTTTCAAAAAAATATTAGTTAAAAGTTTTCTTTCTAATACAACTTCCACTTGATGAAATAATATACAGATTAAGCTACAACAAAGTGGGCGACAATAATTACTAAGAAGAAAAAGCAGGAAATAATAATTGATATCTTTAACCAAATATTTGATAAGTTGATATTATGTAAGTAAGGAATAGGAAAAGCTTACGTTAACGAAGCTACACTTTGCGAGTATGTAAGGGCAGCTATTACTAGCGTTATCGAGTTTGAATACTATTTGTAACACTTAAATACCACTTGCAAAGGCTTTTTTTATCTAATTACTGTTCAAGTTCTCTACTTTCATAGCTTTCATGCTACATTTGGTTAGTGTATACCCCTAAATTAAAACCCTTCGCGATTAGGGTAAAAATATCGTGTGATAACATAATATATAAACTGTAAAGTACTAAAGGCCCTAACATTTAAAATCTGGTCCAAAGTTTTCGGATTGAAAGAAACAACGACACTAGTGATAATAACGGGGGCAAAATGTAAGTGGATCAGTTAATCGTAGAAACTATCGTCTTAATAATGGTAAAAAATGTTAGATTTGTCATAAGTCCGGTTATCAAATTAGTTGTCACCCTTCGGCTAAAATTTATAAATAATAATTTATATATAACACGTAGTATTCTATTACTTCCAGTAAAAATTATATGTATTATATTACAGATTTCCAAGGTGAAAAAGCTATTAACAATACTGATACGCCCAATTAAGTCACGTAATATGAAAAAATTACTTTCCAAGTAGCTCAGTAATCAGTCAACTACGACTTCCTGTACCGTTTAATTGTTAAAAACCTTACATTTACTCTAAAAATCAAATACGTAACCCCCTATATACCTTTAATTTTCGCGGTCGTTACGCGGATTATACGTCTTCAAGTATGATGTAAAATATGAAGGTAGTACGTTACTTAATATGAGAATGTTTTCATTATCTAGCACTATGATAGGAAAGTATTATTTCTATGAATATTAATCTTTGAAATACTAGTAAGGCTAAAGTTGGTTTTGGTTTGAGTAAAAGATTATTGTTGCTAAAATCAACGAATATGTAAATAATCATCAAGCCGATTATGTTTGACATCCTCAAATCAAACACCATATTTACCCTTTAATTAAAATATATTAAGATTCTTAATGTTAATATCGAATGTAACGCTAATCAACTGGTTAAAAACAATAAAAAGTTCTTTTTCGCTTTTAAGTAAACGTGTCTTTGGTTTTATTTTGAAGGTTCAAAAGTAACGGTATTATATTTGAAAGTGTTCAGAATACGTTAATTATACCAGCTTTTTAATTACCTTACCATCGACAAGCTGAATGAAGTCCTCATGTTGATAGGATATAAAGACAAAGAATATATTATTCTGTAGGTTATTCACAAGTTTTATTACTTTCATCAAATATATACTTATATTACCCGGATATTTGAGTTTATATTCAAAAACTATAATTACTTTAATTACGATATGTATGTTAACATGTTATACTTAGATAATAAACGTAGTCCTTACGTCGTAAACTTTGCAACCTCTTTTTACAGTACTAAATTACTCAAATCCTTGTCGAGAAAAAGTGGAAAACTTTAAGGATGCTATTGATTTATACAAATTTTTGCCTATTAAACGTAATCGTTTACAATACCGGTATTAACTCTACGGCGATAGAGTTGCAACAGAATTTCAAAATAATAGGGATTTAGTATCAATAGGTACTTGTTAAGGTCTACTAGAGTATTGAAAAGGTTAAAAGGGTACAAATATTACTTCTCAGGGTGTATAAAATCTTTACGTTGAAAATTAGAAGTTTTATAGACTAGGGGACACGCCTTTAGATAATGGTAAAGGGCTCAAACGATATTGTAAGCCCGAATAGTTTGGTTCCAACGTTTTAGGTTTTAAAGTATATCTACGTTTAACGGATAAATCCTTGCTCTTAATAAATATTCCAAAACATTGTTATGATTTACAGTGAATCTTTGTAAGAATTATGTAAGAAGTCGGTAAGGCGTTAATTTAATAATGTTTTTAATACTAAAAATAGCCTTACGATGATCAACGTACTGTTTTCACCATTATAAAGTAAACTCCTTATATAAAGAGAACCAAATAAATGAAATGACCAATTTGAGATTTTAAATATCATTAGCCTTAAAGTAGGTATTAAAACTGCTAACATTATTTTAAAATTTCATATAATTAGGGTTAAATCATATATCAAGGTAATTAACGGTAATGATAACGATAATAATGAATATCCTTAAATTAAACGAATTAATTATTACAATCCTTTCCCTCCCGTAATCGATAAACCGATAAAACGTCGACGATGTGGCGGACCACCAAAGGGAAGGAATATTAAGGAGAATGAATACACACTAGGATAGATCTACAATACTGCTTTAGTTTATAAGAAAAAGAAGGATAATTAAGACTTGAATGTCAAGCTCCGCATATAAAGAATCATGAAAACTTCTGACAATGTTTTTGAAAAGAGTAATAATATTGGTATTATTGGAATTCTCACCCAATGAGTCGTAAAATTTATGCTTAAACGCAACTTTAACCTTTAAACCCCAAATTTTAGGATTTTTAAGTAAGGGATTATATATGGGTTTAAGGAAAATACCACGGGGAAACCGTATGAAAACTGACTACTTATTGTTTAAGGATACAGTAATAGAAACGAAAACAGAATCCTTACGAAATCGCTAACGATTTAGAAAATTATCTAACGTTTGGTAACCGTATTAGTAATAAGCTTACTAACTAAGACTGATGAAAAGTTCACTCTTAATAACTATAATATTATATAAGCGTATATACAGTTAGTGTTGGAATAGCAGTCAAATGCAGTATAGTCAAGTCAATTTTATTGTAAGTAAAGTTGATTGTACGTACTGCAAATTAACTACAGTTTGTGGAACTGCACTGCAAGTGCAGTGCAGTAAGTTCCCACTTCAAAAGTGGGGCACAAGCCAAAGCGTTTAGTCATACAAATTAGTGTGCAGACCGGATAGCGGTCTGCCAAACTTAGAACTGATGACTAAGACTTTCAACCATACAACACCAGTTATTTCGACCACAGTAATTCGAATCGACTACATTGCAACGAAAAGCCTACATTTATAACCAGGCCTACCAACACTGATCAGTGCTTATTAGGTTAAGAACAGATTAGCTAAGTAAAAGAAGACGCTGCTTTCCTGTTATTACGTTTTGTTTAGGAAAGGTAGAGGAAAGATTCTTACGAACTGCCCTTATAGTATTATATTAGTTTTCATGGCAGTACGTAGGAGAGGCTTCTGGATTATGTTAGTTTTCGCGATAATTTCAGAAGTTAACGACGGTATCGTTACTGAAAACACTAAGAAATCTTTATTAATCCTTTTTAACGCCGTTAAGATTAACCCCCTAAAATTCTTAAAAATCACTAAGTTGAAAAGTTGGCAAACAGCTAAATTAGTAGTATTACAGCTGGTACTATTGCGAGTACTAATCCTACAAATTGCAACAACGACTAAGTCACACTACCTTTAACTTATACTAAATTTGATGGTAAACTTACAACCTACTATTCAACACTAATTTTTTTCCCCCTACACCTTTCAATTTTCGTTACGATAGCTTCAAAACGTATTGAAATTAACGCCGTTACCGATCCCTCCAGGAAAAAAGCAATTGAGGCCCTTAGTATCATATTAGCTAAATATTACGACGAAGACCCATAGTTTACTAAATCTACTCAAGACTTAACTTTCAAGTACTTTACTAATGCTATCAGCCACTACATCTTCCATTTGAACTCCACCAGACGTAATACGGGCCCCATAGCCTGAAACCATTTTCACTAATAGTTTAACGAATATACCTTAAACATATGAAAGATAATAGATAAATAAGTCAAGGCTATGCTAACGAGTAAACTGGCTAGTAAAAGAGTCGATCTCCCCGTTAGGAGAGGGAAAGATAACACCTTTGCTAACCTGTTATATAAATTCGTAATAGATGAAACCCTTTAATAATCCGAGTAAAGGGTAAAAGCATTGCTGACGGTAATAATCCTTAACGTTTTTACATACGTTCGCAAAGAACTGTCCAAACCCAAATACGTTTTTCAGACCTTATCATACGAATTTTTAAACGTGTTAGTATTACTAGATGTGAAAAATCAATTAACTCACGCGTCGCAAGCCCTTAATTTTACCAGTTAATTGAGTAGAAACCTCGACGTACCCCTTAATACCAATAGAATTATCACCAAGTTCCCCGCGACGAAAACCTTTAAATCACATTCCCTTAAGCTCCTCAACACTTTTAGTTTTATCATTTAAACAAAGGGCGAACTAACTTTATACGTAAACCTACTATAAGTACGACTACTGTCTTTTTCTCTTTAAACTCGGCTAAAGGTAACTATCTTACCTACTAATACTAACTCTAGAATTAGTCAAGTGATTTAAAGGGCCCCTACAACTAGTATATTACCCTTACCCCTCTATACGTTCTTATGGTGGATATGGATTACACGGTAATTACTATGTTCGTTAAAATCTGGAGAGGAAAGGAGAAATATAAAGGTAAGCCGTATAACCTCCTCAACGTTAAGTTACGCCCGTTCTTCAATATTTTCCGCCAATAATGGTTAAATTACCAGGCTTTTACTCGATATTTCCTATTATCTTTACCGGATAAGCCTAGTATTATTACCTCTGTAACCTAACGAATTATTCTTTTTTCCGCGAAATTTATAATAACTTAAAGGGTTACTTCGAATACGATACTCATTTTGCCCAATATTAGATCGACTGAAACATTTTTAAGTGTTTTTACATACTGAATGATAAGATAAATTCGATAAGTAAAATAAACCTCTTTAGTTAAATACTTCATAGGTTAATAATTTACCCGTAAGTAATAGAGAACATAAAAGCTAGCGATGGCACTTTATGCCGGTAGATTCGATAGGTCGTTACGGGTTATAAAGAGTTCTAATACGCTTTTTAATGGCCAAATACCACCTTTGAAGTGTTTTTTCTTTTTTTTTTTATCTAACTGCGTTCCTTGTTAACGACTGTAATAGCTCAAATCTCCAACTCGATTGATATATACCCTTAGCTCTGGAATTCAATGATAACAAAGAAAACCCTTCCTACACATATTATATTAATCGGAAATACGAAAGGCCCGAACCTAGGAAAGGAATTACGGAAAAGGTTATTTCTTTTACTCCAAGTCTTCTAGTCAACTGAACAAATTTTCTTGAAATACTCAAAAATGTTGGATTTACGGCAAGTAAAGTTGCTAGTCTATACCCCACACTGCTTCTAAACGTATAAACAAACTGGTGAAGTACTATATACAATTACCTTTCTCTCCTATTAATAATTACCTTAATACCGTTGAAAACCGCAAAAATATCAAGGTTAAAGAGGAGAAAAACAAGCTTAAGGCTATTATCTAGTATAAAAATATTAATACCGGTTTAAAAGTAACATAATAACTCGTTGAACATGCCTTTCTATACCTTTTAATAGATAAAAACCCTTACCACCGACATGACGATAAAGACTCTGGCTTTATATACCTTTTTATTATTTAAGGTCTTTACGCGAAACAGGTCTTTTAGGGGATTATTCTGAATATGGAAACAGCACGATACTCAACAATAGGTTATTCGTAATACGTCGCATTACAAAGGGATACTAATATTATTAAGAACCTCGACCACACGGGCTCTAGTAAAACTAAGGTCGGTTCTAGCTTTAAAAAAGAGTCATCTTTACTGAGATTGATGACGGTTAAAACTGTTTTTATTCCTATTGTTTACCATATCTTGGAATCCCCTACCTCTTTTCTTCTTTTCCTTAAAAACATGAAAAACCTCGGTGTTAACATTAACATTTAGACTAACGAGCTAATATAAATTAAAGCCAACAAAAGGTTTTTACTAAACCTTAAAAAGAGACACCTTTCATTTCACCTTTGGAGGCCAAAAGTAATATTGTCAAACGTAATAAAGGCCGAATTTCGTTAATTATATCTTAGGTTTAACTATCCAACAACTAATATGCTTTATAAGGTTTTAAAAGTAACTAACTATAAAAATAGGGACCTACTAATGCTAAAAACAATTAAACGACTTTGATACTACTATTAAATACACTTTAGAACCCTTTCAAGGTTTAAGTTTAGGCTAAAAAATATTGAAACTTTAACTCGAAAGTTTTAATAAACAAGTTTTACCTGAATGGAAAGCTAATACTATACATTATAAACTCTGCCACGACTTTTTACGGCGCCAAATTCCTTAAAATCATTGGAGAGAAAAAAAGTAAAAGTCACTACACGTTTTATATATTAATATATACCTTGAACCACTAAATATATTAATTTACGATGTCGTTCCTAATTTTTTTACGATAAAGTTCCAAACTAACGCCAAGTCGATAGCGATTTAATGTAAAGATTTTCTCGTTAAGGTTTATTAGGGTATGAGTGAAGATGAAAAAGTATGTACCTTTTTATAAAAAGCCTACGATATCTCTATACTTAAAATCGGAAGCTCTAAAGATTAAAAAATACGGTGTTAAATAGCGGTGAAAGGCCTTAAAGATATTGTTAGCCCAAACGGATATATTCCAACTTTACTGGTATTTAGGGCGTACCTACGCATAAAAACTTAGTCGCCACTCTCATTAAGCATTCAAAAACACGTTGTGGTATATAACAAAACCCTAAAGAAACTAAGGAAAAAATCGGCATGCCGCCAGGTTAACGATGCCTTTAAGACCAGAAATGAACCATTAACAATAAATATACTATCTATCTCCCCTTAAAGTAAAGTTTTTACGTAACGCGAGGCAGGTAAATAAGATAAGTCGTGTAAGATCTGAAATATCACCAACTTAAACGTAGTAGTTGAAACTATTAAAGGTATTATAACTTTCCGAGCTATATAGGTTAAGCCGTACAAACGATCCCTTAAGTTTAATGAAAATCTTAATGTCGATAACCTTTGAGCCTAACGGATTAACCAATACAATTCTCCTGAGTCGATGGTCGATAAGTTCATAAAACGTTGATGACGTGTAAAACTATATGAAAGGAGGATATATAATAAAAAAGAGGACTTCGATAGGGACTATAGGCTAGATAGGATATATATAACGGCATATGTGTCTTAAAAAGAAAACTTGAACGGAAAACTTGCCCTTAAGTTATGTGTCGAAGGCATTATTTATATACCAGGCAAGCTATTTGAAAAAAAACGACCAGGTGGAGACTAACAGACTTCTCTTATAAATAGTCCTTGAATTTATGCCGTTAACGTAATTTAAGGACCAAGACGTTATTATCTTTAAGTAGAAGATAATTCATAAGATTGAAGGTAAAATTATAAACCAATCATACTAAAAGATACAGCTCATATCTTATAAATACGGTAATGAAAGTAAAAATTAGATTTTTACTTAATCTCTTATAATTTAAAAAAATAAATCAAAGCCTCATTTTCTTAATTTCTACCAGTTTAACTAATAGCGCAAATAATTAGTTTACACTTAATGGTCGAGATATCACGTAAACGTATACGTAGTTTGCTACTAATCTTTAATGTATTATATTGCTAAAACTATTAAAAAAAGCTAAGGGATAAGTTTCCGGCCCGTAAGATAATGCATTATATCAAACTTTTATATAAGTTGGCCGAAATAAGCGTATATTGGTTCCTGACATACCAGACGTACTTTAAAAATAAAATAGGTATAAAGACTTTAATATTAAACCTATACCTAATAATTACGAAAGGTAAAGACTTTGGTATCTTAGGTATATAAAGTAACGATAACTTTTTCCTATAAGATACTGGGTTTATGACGGCAGGATAATGTATTATCAAAATTTAGGCCTTTGAAAGTATAATTTAATCGTAACGTTAACTCAAGGTATATAACTTGACTTTAATAAATTTTTAATCCATATTCAAAGTGTCAACGTTAAAACGGAACTTATATTAATATACGTTGAAAGGGGTAAACTATATACTTAACAATTTTCTATAAGGTTAACAGGGTAAGATTATAGAGATACTTGGAATAAAGGGTTCGTACAGCCTATATCATTATGTTATATCAACCAGAAGTATCGTAAAACCTTTCCATTACGGTACGAAGACAAATTCCACAGAACGAGGACTTTCACAGGTTAAAAAAGCGGATTTAATTGAAAATATATTATGTAAAAAGAGAAATTACTATAGTTTTTGGTTAACTTAACGAAGGTGAAGCTAATAATTTTTACGAAGGGGTTATTTATCAATACTACTATCCTTACATCGTTAATCGGCCTTCTAATAGTAGTCGTTAACTAAATAAGGTTTCAAGAGCAATTTACAATTATCGGAAACCTTATATACTAGATATCTATTAGGTATAAGCGAGTGAACCGGAGCGTATTGACTTTAAAAGTTTACAGCATAGTGACAAGTTTTAACATCGGTATGGTAACTAACGGTACACTAAGCATTATCAGTAAACAACTAGTATTACCTCCGATACCTATAATAGTATGTATTAACCCCCGAAGCCTTAACGAATGCCTTTTAGAGTTAGGTACGACTATTGAAAACCGTTTAATAATAAACGTAATAGCTTTGACGGAAGAATACAAAGCCTAGGAAATCGATAGTTTCCGGTAGACTAACGGTAAAAATAACCCCTTTAATGATATAATACGCTTAATAACTTCTTAGAAAGGTTTGTAGATAGTAATATGCTAACCATATAAATCAAGGGCCACATAGACCACCCGGTATGTAACACGAAGAAATAGGGTTGCCCTGGCAAACTTAAAGACTGTCAGGGTAATAATGTTGATGGAAAAAGTAGTAATAGCAATAATTCAAACTACTGGCAAAATGTACGTAATTGGTGGCATACCTAATTTTACATAACTCTATTGCCAAAGACTTGTATACAGGATTTAAGGAATGGAGATCTCGGAAAGGTGGAATAAAGGGGCCATGGAAGGCCGTAATTAATGTTAATTTTAGTACAGATTAATCGGAATTGATAGGGCTTTGGCTCGTTATTAGCTTGTAGATTGATGAGAAATTTCAGAGGTTAGCCCAATTGATAGCAAGCTACGCTAGCGTGCAAGCACAAAACAAAAAGCTGCCAGTATTGGCATAACAGTTAAATGCAATACAGTCAAGTCAAATTTACTATAAGTAAAGTTGATTGTACGTACTGCAAATTGACTGCAGTTTGTGGGATTTGAATATACTGCACTACAAGTGCATTACAGTAGGTGCTCACTTCAAAGTGGGGTGTAGACCAAAGCGTTTGACCATACAAATTAGTGTGCAGACCAGCTAGCGGTCTGCCAAACTTAGAACTTACACATTTCAATCAACAATATCAATGCAGCACTAGTTAATTGGACCACATTTATTTGAATCTACTATGTTGAAACGATAAAGGCCTACTAACAGAAAATAAGTTCAATATTATTAGAAACATACTCCGTTAAATATCTTTAGAATATAAAAGAGTGACCTGAAGTGTCTTAGCTTTCGATGTTTTTAGAATAATGGCTAACTTTTGACGTAGGTATAACAATATAGAAAACCCTGAAGATTGATATCAAATAATTGAAATTTTATATATCCTGGTTGTAATTCATATTGACTCTAAAAATCTGTTCGAATACTTTTCGAAACTAGGAACAACTAAAATAAATGCCTTATAATTAATTCAATAACATTACTTGAAACCTAAGAAAGTAAGTAAATTAAAGAGTTTGGGTATATCGATGGTAAAAATAATCCGGCTGATATTATAACGAAATCGACACTAAAAAAAAGCTTTGGTGAGGTTTCTAGATAGAAATAAGTTAACTATATATATCGAGGGCTACGTTAAGCCACCTAGAAAATCTAAATCATATGCCGATAATTAGAGAGAAAAACAGGGGTACTCTACCAAACCAGAAAACTGTTAGAGAATTGAATCTAGCGATGTGATTGATAGGTACGGTTGAGTTAGAGGTTTATATAAGTCTTTGGCAAAAAAAATTGTGTACAAGATTTAACAAAGTCGAAATTTGAAACCATGAGGTAATTAAAGTTAATTTGGGTACCAAGTTAACAAGGAACTAACCAGTTAACAAGGAGGCATATTCAATGCTACCGGAAATAAATGGTTGACCATATCATCGTACGTATGTAAAATAAAAAGCCACCAGTGTAAGAACAATAATAATTATAATATAGTCAGTATTGGTGGGGATTTAGACGTTGCAACGTTGTCGATTCGATTGGTCAAAGTAACAGTAGTATTTCGTGGGAAAGTGGTAGATGTATTGTTTTATGCTTGGTAGACCGCTAGCCGGTTTATACAATAATTTGTATGGCTATTTTCTGGGCACATGCCCTAGTATAAAGTGGGCAAATACTGTACTTGCTTTGCAGCCAATATAGTACACCTATACAAAACAATACACTAAACTTGAAGTTAGTATAGTTAACTTTACTGTAAGTAAAGTTGACCTATTACACTGCCAATATTATTGTTTTAATACGGGCGGCTTTCTAGTTTGTGCGCATTTGTTGGGATGGTTAACTAATCATTTCCGGTAAACATTAAGCTGTAACTACATTAACAAGCCAAACCCCTGTTCATTTTAATTAACCTTCGTAATAAATTACACCCATTTGTACTTAAATCGAACTCAATTGCCGTTAGTTACTACACGGCTCCGATGTCTTACTTTATCGACTTTCATAAAAGGTTTTTCCATTAAAGTCAAGTTCGCTACCTTCCCTCAACTTCGTGACCAGCTTATAGTTTTAAGAATTAAAGTGTTGAATTACCTATTATTCCGATGCTATAAAGCCAACCGTTTTACCGAAAATAGTATCGTTAATTTGTATACCTACTAGGCCGAATTCGTCCTCTTACATTACTACTGACACTGGTTATACATTACGAACTTTATATATAGCTATAATTTAAAGTGTTATAAGTAAGTTAAAGATTAATAAACTATTACTTTAGCTAGTCTGTACAGTAACTTAAAACATTGTATTACCGGCTCTAACAGGTAAATGGTATGTAATTTCTATAGTAACTCCAGTAATATTACCCGCTGTCAATCCATTTCCAACTATATATAAGCTTACGTTATATTTCGGCCATCAAGCGTAAACTTACCTTTAGTTTCACTTGGCAAATTTACTGCTAAGTAGATTACTAAACATTAACTGAATTTTTTGAACTCTTAGTGATTACATAAAGATTTAGTCTTTGATTTTATTATCATGTCTTTAAACGATTAGGCATAAAATCTTATATGGCTACCCCATAATCTTATTTTTAACCTTATAGATAATTCTTGTCTTGAATATCGTGATATTTAGGTTTTAAAGGTTAAAATCGGCCTTTAATATAAATTGTATAATTACTCGAGTTAGTAAGCCGTTGATTTTGACCTTATCGCTTTTATTAAAAGGTTTGACGAAGTATTTAATAATTCCTTATATTTGGAGTTTTTGTACCAAGTCTTCATTATCTTTCTCTTTTTTGCTTAACTAAATTGTATTATAAATACGACCCAGTATTTATTTCCTTTTTTCACGTTCCTCTTGTTTGGAGATCGTCTGCGCTGGCGGGATTTTATCGGCTTATTGATAACGAGTGAAGGAGGTTTGTAGTACCCGGGTTGCCTGGCTCAGGGGTTTTTATAATTAATAACCATAATATAAAGCTTAACTTAAGTAATAAGAAAAGTTATAAGACCGTTAACAATTTTGACAATTATCTTAGAATTAACGATACTTAAGGTTTTATATAGGCTCTCTCATTTGCCCGGCTCCCGCTGTATAAGGACTTTACCTTGTAACGGCAAAATAAGTACATTGATTGTTATAGGGACGTTTTTGATGTTAGGGGTATCGTTAACCTAGCTGCATACCAATTTCTTTCGTAGTTTCTTTAGTAATTTACCGTATGCTACAACTCGCTTTTAGATACTTACTAATATTGGAGATTTACTCGTTAGGTGTAGGTACGATCCTAAATAGTGTTAGAAATAAGCCATCGGGGCCTACATTATCGTTCAGACTCTTTACCGCCATTTGAAGGCGTGCTTCTGGATCCGTAAAACTTCCAATTTTTCATTTAAGGATATTACACATTCAGCGAAATAGGGAGTATGCTCTTTTAACTTTCCTAATTCTTTGATGGGTCTTTATAGATACTTTTTGTATTAAATACACATTTGTGTTCAATACAAATTATTTTAACATTTTTCAAAAACTCCACCGCCATAAAGTTAGTGCCAGTATAGTGGAGAACGATAGAAGGTAGGCCTAAGTACTTGTCAATCCATAGCATCCTTAGCGTTTTCCACGAATCTCTTACCTAGAGGGATGTTAGAAACTTAACTTCATAAAATAAGGTTACGGATTTAACGACTTGGAAAATAAGCTTATTATTAAAGAAAGACCTCTTAATTAAAGTCCTTATTATCTTTTCATATAAACTAAAATATTGTGTGGGGTTAATCATATGTTTGGTAATAATGGTAAAGCTTTTTAATTACTCTTAAGGCAAATTATTCCACAGTTTTATACCCTATGGACTTTAGAACTTTGTACAGCCTATTAAAGGCTGGGTAGTTAAAGCGACGGCATAATTAACATATTTCCGGCTTAATCAGGTTTAACACTGTAATCTCTAGGCTTTAAAAATAGAACCATAAATACCCTTACTTAAAGGTAAAAGGAAACTTTTAACAGTTTTTGATCAGATCGTCGGCGTTAACGTTAACTTTAACGCTGAGGGCTTTATATCCTTTAAGTAAAAAAAGAAAAAGAGTAAATGAATTAAATTTGTAGAACGTAATCGATCCAATAATAGTTTAAATTATTATTATCTCCAATGACAATAATTCTTGGCCTGGTTTACAGCTAACCTTAGCCTTGCTACTATTCTAACGATTAATCTTAGTAACCGTAGTACTTTCCCTCTGTAGTAGCATTTACTGCGAATAGCCTTCTATTAAGTACCTTTTTACCCCTATATTTGGTATAATGCCTTAAAACGTGTAATCCGCGTAATAATCGTGACAGTTAAAGGTATTTAAGTGTTTAAGGGCTTGGCTAGAGTGAAGTTAAGGGTTTTCACCGCCTGAACTGTATAAAAAAACGTAGTCGGTTAGTTATTAGACTGCGTCAAAAGTAGTATTTTCATATCACTTAATTAACTTAGTAGTATTGTCGCCGTTAATTGGCTCATCGCCTTCGAAATTCATGATTTGGTTTAAGTAGTACTATTTAAAAGCAATATAGTATTGGATGTAATACACTAACTTTTTTTGTTACGCCTAGCGGAGAGATAACGAGTTAACCAATAGTTAAACTTACTATAAATTCAATGTCGTTTGCCACTATTACGACGATAGTTTTTACAGTTCATAAAACGGCCTAAATCCTGGCCTATTATATTCAACGTGGCTATTGCCTTTTAAGACCATTAGGTGTCAAGGGCGCCCATAGCCGTACTTACAATCGATGTAATTAACTACTATAAAGTTTTCTTTTTCCATGATAGGGAAGTTTCTGGCTTCAGGATATATACCAAGCGAGTTTGATGTAAGTGCTATTAAAATTACAAACGAGGAACGCAACTGGCTAAAAAAGTCTTCGTAAGTGGCATCTGAGCGTTGTAGGGAGTATTTAAATTCGTTAATACCCATTTCTGTTACCTATACCTGCTCGAAAAATTTAGTTTCGTTAGCGCAAGCTTTTCCTATTACTTATTAGTATAATATCAACTTGTCAAGCATCTAGTTAAGCACATTTATCAGAGTTTGTTTTTTCTATTATCGTAGTCTACTTAGTGGTGACCTAATCTATATAATATTAGGAGAAATGGACGTTGTATTAGACGTAGCTTTTTATGTTATTGTAAACTTCGAGAAAGTTAATTGTTCGTGTTAAAAAGGTTACGTAGTAATCCCTGGCGCACTTTTTAAGGATTTTAAGAAAAAGTAAGTAATAACTAAAAGAGGGAACCTCTATTTACTTAAAAATATTTTAAAAAGTTATTATCTTCGTATTAAAAATGTTATAAAGTTTTTCGTTATACGTTTTTACGTCGTTCTAGATTTTAGAGAAGTCTGTAAAGAGTTTATCATTAATATTAACTATTTTTATAGGTTTTGAGAGTAGGTCAAAATAGTTATTCTTGTTTTTATTAGTGGTGTTTCCTGGCAGTCTAAATTTTAGAGCCTTCGAAGTACGGTATTAAGGGTAATTACTAATCGCTTGGCCCGAGGGGTAAAGTACAGTAGTAAGACCTGTGGTAGGTTCACGCGTATAGATAAATATGCCTTAGAAAGGCCTTTAAGGGATTTATCGATTTTAATTAAAATATTAGGGGTTAAAGAGGACCTAAAGGTTTGAAAGGACTTGACTATTTTATTTATTTAACTGGTATAAAGCGCCGACGTCAATTTTTCTAGCCGTATTAACGGCTGTTTCTTAACATGCTCTGCCGCCACTAAGAGCATACTCCACGCTTCCGCGTGAAGGTATTGGGCTGCCGAGTAAATTAACAGGTTTCTTATCGTTAGCACGTGAAGATACTTAACTTAGCTAAGGGTAAAGGGGAGGTTCCCTAAATCGCATATAAAAGCGTTAATGTTTTTTAACATCTTTTCCTTTAGAATATACGTTATAAAGGTATTTTTTAAACTAAGCCTACTCGAAGAAGTTTCTCTCTAGCCTAGTCAAACTCTTTTAATACGTCTTTCCCTTGGCGTTTAAGTTGAACCTTTAATTTAGACTTAACGTTTTTTTGGGTTTCTTTTCATATGTTAATTGTCTAGTTGTTGAAAAACTTACAATACCTACCGAAAGCACGGTTAGAGTTTTCGTCTTCGTTATATTTAAGGATATAATAGCTGAAAAAGTTGTTTAAATACTTTACGGTTAATTTTTTATTAATGTTGTGTCCTTATAAATCGTAGTTATAGTACTTGGAAAAAAGATATCTAAGGACATTTATTACTGTTTTGCTGGTAAGGTCGGTGATGGCTTTAAAGTGAGCGCTAAAGTTTGCTATTTTGACTTTCTGGATTTTATAGAATGTGTAAAGCGAGGGACTTGGTGTTTTAGCGTAAAGTCATGTGGAAACTTGGCAACTTAGCCTTGGGTCGCGTGGCGTAGCTTTTTTGGCGCGACTTGGAGATTCTTGGTGTTCTAGCTCAAAGTAGCTAACTTGATTATTAAATTAACGTAAGGGAAGTATAAAAAGTGAAGTAGAGGCAAAGGTTTGGTGTAAAAGGTAAGGTCGAAGATCGTTATTGTAGGTAAAGGTCGAAGGTTATTTGTGGTTTTAGCCGTGGGACTCAGTCGTTTTTACAATAGTAGCATCCGAAGTAGTACTAAGTTAGCTGTTTACCAAATTGCCAAACTTTGAGACTTTTAATAGTAAATTTTAACGTTTTTAAAAAAAGATTTGTAAAGATTTTTTAGTATTTTCAATAATGATACCGTCGTTAACTTTTAGTTGCCGTAAAAACTAACGCAACCTAAAAGTCTTTTTTACTTACTACCGTAAAAACCGACGCAGCCTAAAATTCTTTTTTACTTACTACCGTGAAAACCGACGCAATAGTAAAGACCTTTCGCAAGAATCTTTCCTTTACCCTAGCCGTCGTTTAACGTAGAGTGTAACCGGAAAATAGTCTTTTCTTCTACTTAGCTTATCTATTCTTAACCTAATAAGCACTGATCAGTGTTGGTAGGGCTTTCAACGTTGTAACGTTGTCGATTCGATTGGTCGAAGTAATAGTAGTATTACGTGGTTAAGTATTGGATGTATTGTTCCAGGCTTGGCAGACCGCTAGCCGGTCTGCACAGTAATTTGTATAGCCAATTGCTTGGCCCATGCCCTACTGTAAAGTGAGCGGATACTGTACTTGCTTTGCAACCAATACAGTAGGCCCGAACGAAACAATAAACTCAACTTGCAGTAATTATAGTCAACTTTACTGTAAGTAAAGTTGACCTAATGTACTGCAAAGACTATTATTCGAATAGTTAGTCAATTATACCATCAAATAGGTTAACTGCACTAACTGCAAGTTGAATATATTGTTTTTTGGATTGAATGTATTGATTATGAAGTCAAGTATAGTATGTACCCAATTCAAGTCAGGGCAGGGGCCAAGCAATTGACCATACAAATTAGTGTATGTACCGGTTAGTGGTTTTCTAAATCTAAAACAATACATTCACAACTTGACCATGAAATACTACTGTTACTTCGACCAAAATTCGAATCGACCACGTTGCAATATTAAAAGGCCTATCATTGGCTAGGTCTATCAATAATTAATAAAAATAAATTATAGGAAGACAAATTTGAAATTATAGCAAATATAATCCAGTAAGCCTTTGTTTAGTGAAAAATGATTACGTAAGGCAGATTCGTTTCGGAAATCTACGGTATAACATCTGACTTTAACATAGGTATAAAAATGTAGAAATCATTCAATATCGTTACTAGGCAACTGAGAATTCTGCATTTCCCGGTTTCAATCTTTACTGACTTAAAAAAACACGATTCGAATAACTCTCGAAACTAGGGAAAACTAGCGAAAAACGCCGAATAATGGACTTAATGGCATTCTGTAAAACTTATGAAAATGAGGAAATTAAGGAATTCAGGTGGATTACTAGCAAAGATAACTCGGCAGACTCTATAATGAAGTCGATACCGAACAACGCTCTGAAAAGGTTCATAAATAACAATAAGGTGACTATACGTATTAAAGGCTACGTTAAAAGGCCACCTGACATAGTAAGGTTACGTAAAAATGAACAAAAACGAAATTAAGAGTACCCTAAGAAACTGGAAAACTGCCAGGGAATTAAAGCCGACAATTGAATTAACTAACACAAAGAAGCTCAAGGTGTACACAAGCTTATAGTGAAAGAATTGTACACAGAAGTTGGTAAAATCAGAATTTGGAGCCGTAAAGCAAAGGGAGGCAATTGGAGTTAATTTATGTGCGGAATATACTGTAATTAACAAGAGTTTTACCGGAGAATAAGGAGGTACTTTAGTGGTTACCGCCAATGAATTGTCAATTATACTAGCATACGTATATGAAACGAAAATCTGATAGTGTTGAAACGATAATAATTAAAATTGAATCAGTTAACTATATTATAAATTAAGTTGATATTACTCATTGCAAGTTAATTGTATTGTTTGCAAGTTGATTGTATGAACTGTAACATTAGGTACAATATGTGCTTCATTTGGACTAGGGCACGGGGCAAGAAATTAGCCATACTATTCAAGTTGATATACAAGAAGATCTTTTGTAGGTTTGTAGAAATGTACTGGAATCTACATGAAGAACTTCTCGATATATAATATAGTGAATCCTTATAGAGATCTCGATTATCAAGGTCAAAGCTCCGTACTAGTAAATACTAATGCCAGGCAACATCTTCATGTTAATCCTCCATACTAGTCAGTATTGGTATGTTTTATGAGTAAGTACTAGTGCCTCTAAAGATATCCTCATCTCCGGTGTAATCCTAATTTTTTATGTTGAAACGTATTAAGTACTGGTTGTTGTACTAAATACTAACTAGCCCTGTTGTTGAGTGACTATACCTGTTGTATTTTTAACACACCACCTTAAGAGGTACTGTCTTCTCAGAAATAGAAAAATAGAAATAAAAGAAGTAAAAATAAAACATAGTGAAAAGTGAAGGAAGCGTAGTATAGAGTTGGAAAGTTGATATATGTAAAAAGCAAAAAAAAGACTTATGTAGTTCGATTTGAACCAATGAGCTTCATAGTAGTCATTGTCAATATCTCAAAGTTTGTAGTAATAATCAATTCACCACTTTATACCCGTAATATCATACGGTAAACTAGAATATAAAAGTTTATAAACTATTAATATGAACTTAGGTTAACCAAGTTAAGCCGTTGCATTATTATTTCGTGTTTTGCCTTCGGTAGTGGCTTTGTTAACTTATCGGCTAGTGATTTATTCATAGAAACCCATCTGATTTATATGGTACTACGTTCTATTTCATTTCTTATAACATGTTTCAAGGGGGATTCCTTAAATTCATTGGTTATACTTTGAGTTTTTAGACAAATTGATGGCTCCCTTATTATCGTAGTATATAGTAAAGATGATAAGAAATTTGTCTTCGTGAATAAGGTCTTTATTTAAATGGTGTTTTAGGTTATCTTGATCAAGGCCACTGATTTAAAATTCATACAATAAAGGCATATTTTGGATTTACGTTTGGATATTCAGTCAACCATATGATTAAAAATCTGAATTGTGTATTCAAAGGTAAAAATTTCAGTAGCTTTATTTCACTTTTAGTCGGGATCCCATTAGCCATTGATTTTAAGTATGTGGTTTTTATAATAATCTTAGTTAAAATGTATGTCATTTTAATGAAGTGATACTAAATGTTCTTTTTCACTTGTTTGTGATTCATAATTTTTTTACTATTTAAAGTGTTTAAAGGTGGAACTAATAAGTGTAATATTTTCATATGAATGATTATAGCGAAACGTGATATTACTAATGTAAGGAAGGTGATATCCGGATGAATTTGATATATTCCATAACCAAAATCTCGAACATGTAATCAATACCTTTTTATTTGTGATATATTAGCCTGATTTTTCAAAATTATAGTATAGAAGAATAATCTAGTGGCGATGGGGATGTAGGCTGGACGTCTATTTAGTTTCTCTACCTCAAAGTTTAAAACCCTTTCGACATACGCATCCTAATCTAAAATGATTATGTACGTATCCCTATTCCTTCCAAAAACGTACCCCTGGAGAGTATTCGATCTGTTTTATGTTTTTCTATTTAAAGTGTTTAATGGTATCCATCTTAAAGACTTAAATGACTTTCGGGTTTTTAGTTATAATAATGAAAGTATTAAAGTAAATAGAAATAATAAGCTGATAGCAACAGTTGATTCATATCGATTTATTAAAATTTACCTTCTAAATTTAAAAGTATAGAATGCTGCCTTTGATTTTTTAACTATTAATTTAAAGCTTGCTTAAACCTATATAAGAAGGTGAGAAGTTAGAAGACTTGGTTATTTATAGGATTGAAACCCACATTGTTTTCCTTAATATGGTTTAAAAAATTGTTAATGGTATCTTAGATCTTGATAAATCATAGTATTTCAAATTTCTCATTTGGAAAAACTAAACAGATATTGATTTGGTTAATATCCCAACCATAAAAAGTAACGAGGATGACGAAGATTCTCTACGTGTAAACCTTTGCTATAACGGACAAAGTTTCAATGTAACTAATATTATACCGTTACCTAAATACTTATATAACGATCTTAACCTTATATCTTTCAATTAAATTTCGAAATTAGTCTTAACTTTGGTAAAGTTTCTTATGGTTGGTGTATTATAATTGTTATACTTTTTGATAGCTTTGAAGACTTTAAGGGACAGTAACCTCCGTATTCTACTTTGAAAGGCCTTTTTCAAGTATTTGGCTTCAAGGCCTTCTTAATATTTCCTTACAATTTTTTTTTGTTTGTTGACTAAAAGCATCAACTGGACCGTATCAACATCGTTGACAATAACATATGCTGGCAGACTTGCTGTTATGTTATTTTCTATCTTCTTTGCTAATTAGGGTATATTTATTTTTGGCGTGGAGTTTGGAGTAGCTGTTGTAGTATTACACGTGGTACTATCGTCGATGAAATCTTTTCCCCTTACCATTGATTTACGGAGTCCCATAAATATTCTTCTAAAACCGTTAGACTTAAAGTGTTAAATAATTTTCTGGTGGAGATTTTTGGAATATTTAGTAAATATACTGCAAAGATTTGTCAAGGCTTTGTGATATCCGAGAACTTTTACAAAAAAAAAAGGATTTCCTTTTTTCCCATTAGATTAGTCTTTCAACCCTTCAATTTTTTTACGAAGAGTATATAGATGATTACGGCAGAGCTGTAAGTGAAAGTAAGCTTAAAGTTCAGTCTGTGATTCACTTGTATTTTTACTTTAAATTGAATACCCTTATAAGGCGTAGTATGCTAAATCCTGATCCTGTAATTAATTATTAAGTTGGCTATAAGAATAATTACTTGGAATAAGTAGGGTTATAGGTAATTTATTAGTTTTCTAACAACGATTTAGATCTTCATTTTTTCTAATATCACTTTATTTAAATGTTTGAAGATCCCATTCTATTTAGGGGTGTGTAGTAAAAGAAAACTTAAGGGTAAATACGTGGTAAATAAACATCCTCAACTATATAGTTAATGAGTTTGTTACCCCTGTCGAAGATTAATAAGCTTATGATATATCTAATACTTTTGTTGGTAGGCCTTAGACGTTACAACGTTGGCGATTCTATTGGTTGAAGTAACAGGTGTATTGCAGTAGTCAGATGGTAGATGTATTGTTCTAGGTTTGGCAGACCGCTAGCCGGTCTGCACTGTAATTTGTATGGCCAATTGTTTGGCCCGTGCCCTAGAGTGAAGTGCAGCGTACTTCACGCGACCTACACCCAATGCGGTAAGTCCGTACAAAGCAATACACTCAACTTGCATTACAGTCAACTTTACTTACAGTAAAGTTGACCTACAGCACTGCATATAATACTATTCTAACAACTTTTCATAATTTTGTTTAAGATATGAAAAACAGCCTCTAATCCTTTACAAGGAGATATAATTGCTGTATAACAAGCCCTAAAGCTATATCTGACCCTAGTAGTTATTAGGCCACGACATTTGCCTCTTAAGCCAAAAATTGTTTCGTAGAAGCTATCAAGGGTCCAAATGGACCCTCCTCGTTTTGGGATTCCGCATTGGAAGCTTAATCTCTATAAAATACTCTTGGAAAGCTTACAGGGAGCACAAATAAAATCGAAACGTTCTTTTTTTTAGTTTTTCTTAGGACCGTCCAAAAATTTAAGTGATTCCTTTAATAACTTCAAACTAATGTCACCATACCTGATATGTCAGAGGAAAGTACCAAAAGACTCAAAAGAAATTGTAAAATAACAATAGAACTTCTAGGAATATTAGTAATTTCAGTGCAGTAAGTCAACTTTACTGTATGTAAAGTTTACTATACTAACTATTAGTTGAGTTTATTATTTTTTAGGTCTACTATGTTCACTTCAAGTCAAATACAGTATGCACCCACTTCACACTAGGGCACGAGCCTAGCAATTAGTCATGAAAATTAGTATGCAAACCAGCTAGTAATCTGCGAAACCTAAAATAATACATTCACCACTTGACTATTGTAATACTACTATTACTTCGATCAGAGTCTCAAATTGATAACTTTGCAACATTTAAAACCATACCAACACTAATCAGTGCTTATTGGGTTAAGTACAGATTCTCTAATTAGAAAAAAAGGCTACTTTCCGGTTGTTACACTTTGATTAAGATTAAGGTAGAGGAAAGACTCTTGCAAAGATCTTTTACTACTGTGTTAGTCTTTATGGCAGTAAGTAAAGAATACGTTTAGTCTGTATCAGTTTTAAAGGTAGCCTAGAGGTAGTGATAGTATTGCTAGCACTCGAAAACACTAAGAAATCTTTACGGATCCTTTTTGAAAGCGTTGAGATTGACCGTTAAAAGTCTTAAAGTTTATTAAGTTAGCAAACGGTCAAATTAGTACTATTGCGAGTATGACTACTACAGGCATTACTATTACAAAAACTACTAAGTTCAACGCTAAACTACTACCAATGATAAACGATCTTTGACCTTACCTTTTATATTAAACTTTGTCTTTATCACAAAGTTTTCCTCTTAATTTACTATTTTTTCTTCCCCTATACCACTTCAATGATTAAGATTGCTTCTTGAATCCATAAATACCAAGGATCGTTAATTTACTTTAAGAACGCCATATAGCGCGAATTTACGCTAAATTACTAAGTTCCCACGCCTCGAATCACTAAGTTCGTCGAATACCAAACCCTACACCAGCCAAAATACCAAAATATCACTTACCTAAGACTTATCAAAGTCAATTGAAGCCCTTGGATCCCTTATTTAAACATATTACGACGAATATTTTAGGAGAAAAATGTTAACCAATACTTAAATAAGAGGCATTTAATTAACTTTGTTGGTTAATATATTGTCGAGTAGAATGGCGGCGAAGACCTGGACTGCGACGCGCGCGCCTTTCAAATTAATCGTGAGTTCTTTGACGATTGGACTCATAGTATATGGAAGAGGATTAAAAAAGGTGTTAAATTTAAGTTGAAGTTAAAGTTGAACCATAAAGGGTATATATGACAAAAAACTAATCAATCTATCAAAAACCATCTTCAAGTTGGCTTGACTTAAAGAATACCCTTAAGACTTACACGCTAAAGGAAAGAGAATAAGTGATCTTTAAATGTTTTAAATATGTTCGAGAGGACATTTCCTCAATCCCCAGTTAAATCAAACCTTCAACTTCACTATTAACACCAATTCATTACACACTGACGATAAGGAACTGTTAATTTGTTCGGCAGCCCAATACCTTTACATAATAAGGTAGAGTACATTTTCAATGACGGAAGACCGTGTAAAACAACGGCTTCCAACGCGAAAAAAGGTATTGATATCGGCATTATTTACCGGTTAATTAAGTAAGACCGTTAAGCACCTTAAAACCTTCCCTACGGCTTAGTTACTCTTACCCCTTAATACTTACATCAAAATCGCCAAGTTCCTTAAAATTACTAAGTTCCTTAAGACGAAGCTTCCCACATCAAATACGCTTATATGCGCGAATCCATAACAGGTCCTATTATGTAACTTTATCTCTTGGGTCAAGCGACCGAAAATTACCCTTAACATCGCGATTCCAAAGGCCTAAAGCCTAAATTAATAGGAAACACCACCGAAAACTGGGGAAATTATTGCGACCTTCCCGTCAAACCTATCAAAATAGTCAATATCTATTGGTAGAGCTTTAAACATTGCAATGTTGTCGATTCGATTGGTTGAAGTAATAGTAGTATTGCGTGGTCAAGTGGTGGATGTATTGTTCTAGGTTTGGCAGACCGTTAGTCGGTCTTCACTGTAATTTGTATGGCCAATTGCTTAGTCTGTACTTTTACATGAAGTATGGCATACTGTACTTGACTTACACCTAATACAGTAGGCTCATATAAGATAATATACTTAGCTTGCATTTTGGTATAGTTAAATTTAATATGAGTAAAGTTTACCCACTGTATTAAAGGTAGTATTATTCCAATACTGGCGGCTTTAAGTTTGTATATGTATGTTAGTATGGTCAACTAATATTTTTTGGTTATCACCAAATTACCTCCTCATGAACTGGCTAGACCCCTGTCAATTTCAGTTGACTTCTATATCAAATTACACCCAATTACACTGGATTTAACTCTATTTCACTTTAATTGCCTCCGTATCTCCGAGGTCCAGGGTTATTAACTCCCATAAAAAGTTCGTCCGCCACAGGCCTTTGCCAACCTTTACTTTAGCTGTGCCAGTTAAACAAGTAGTTATCGTTAATTCATTGACTTCCTTGGCAGTCTTCCAGTTTTCCAGCACATTCCTGACCGCCGTCACGTAATCTGGGTTTTCTGGGTGGCCTATTAACGTAGCCCTCGATACGTATAGTTAGCCTATTACTATCTACAAACCTTTCTAGGGCTTTTTTCGGCGATACTTTCGTTATGGTATTAGTAAGATTTTTTTAACGTTAATTTATCGGAACTCCTTAATATCCCTCCCTTCTTAATATTTATGGAGTTTTCTTACGTCGATTATAAGGCGTTTTTAATCGTAGTTCCGAGCTTTGAAAGGTATTCAAATAGGTTCCTCGAGTCGATATAAATTACTACTGGGATAAGAGAAATCTTTAACTACTTAATACTGAGGTTAAGAGTTTTTAATATTATTATATCTATATAAAAGCTTATTATTATGTCGTAGACCTCCGAAAATAATACGTTTCGTATAATTATTTTGTATTTAACAAAGGTTTAGTAAATTAGGCTGGCGATAATGCTAAACTGGTTTTTCCACCTATCTTTATTAACGAGAATAATTAGGATGCCGATTCATAAACATAAGTAGGTATTATTTATAAAAGACCTATTTGTGAAGATTATTAGCCTAACCTTCGATAGGTCGATTGTGACTATATTATTCCCTCGGTCCAAATTCCGTATTTATTACTCGAGTTTTTATCTAGCCGGTTAAAGTCTTTATCCGTTAGCTTCTATACTTTTACCGCAATGAATATATCGTACGATACATCCGGATAGCACAAAGTAAAAATATAACTGCTACAGACACGCTGTTTAAGGTACTGTTAAGCTTTAGCCACGTTAGTTTTTGTTAATCGTGGCCAAATTAGTACCTTAACCCTTTTGACAAAAGCTTAGGCTGGAATTAATACTGAGTATACGGATTAATGATTTATTAAAGTCAAGTTAACTACCCTCCACCAACGTTGTAACCGGTTTTCAATTCCAGAATTTGGAGTCTTTAATCGCTTGTTGTTCCTATACCACAAAGTACGGCATGTTAATAAAAAAGGTATTGTCGGTTTATATATCTACCAAGCTAAAGTTATTCTTTTACGTTAACAATAAGTACGGGTCATGTATTAAAGACTTTATTCCTAGCCATAATTTAAAGTACAACTAGTAAATAAGGAATTAATGGACGTTTGCTTTAGCCAGTCTGTACAGTAACTTAATACATCGTATTACCATTTCTAAAGAGTGAATAACGCGCAATTTATATAGTAACTCTAAAAGTACGATCCGCTGTAAATCCATTTCTAATGACGTATAGGCTTGCATTATATTATGGTTATTAAGCGTAAACTTGCCTTTAGTCTTGATTAATGAGCTTGCTGTTAAAACGAACTTTAAATGCTAGCTAATTTTCTAAATTATCATCGATTGCATAAATATGAAATCTTTGCTTTTATTGCCTTATCCTTAAGTAATTTAGACGTGACTTTTTATACGGCTACCCCGTTGTTTTTCCCTTAACCTCATAGATAATCCTCGACCCAAAGATCATAACGTTCGGATCTTAGAATTTGAAATCGTCCTTCGATACGAATTATACAACTTTTCGAATTAATAAGACGTTAGTTTCTACCCTGTCGCTTTTTAAAAGGTTTTCTAAAGGTTTTAATAATCTCTTATACTCGAAACTTTAATACTAAATTTTCGTTATCCTTTTTTTTTTCTTACTTACCCAAGTAGTATGATAAATACAACCCGATATATATTCCTTCTTTTTAACGTTTCTTTTTTTCGGGGGTCTTCCACGTCGGCAGCGTTTTATAAGCTTATCTATAATGGGCGAAGGAGGTTCGTATTAGCTCAGTCGTTTAGATTAAGGGTTTTTATGGTTGGTAACCCTAATGTACGACTTAATTTAGGTGGTTCAAAAAGATATAAAACCGTTAGTAATTTTAACAATTACTTTGGAGTTTATGATACTTAAAATCTTGTAAAGGCCCTTACATTTTCCTGGCTTCTATTATACGAGGACTTCACTATGTAATGGTAAAGTAAATACGTTTATTATTATAAGGCAGTTCCTAATATTCAGGGTATTACTAAGCTGACGGCGTATCGATTCCCTTCGTAATTTCCTTAAAGCTTTGTCTTAAGCCGCAATACGCATTTATATACTTTTTAATATTGGAGATTCACTCGTTAAGCGTGTATATGCTTTAAAGACTAATAGCATTATTATTAAGCCGTTAGGGCCTATAGTATCATTTAGGCCTTTTACCGTTATCTAAAAACGTGTTTTCGAATCTGTAAAGCTTTTAATTTTTAATGTAAGGATATTATACGTTCGAATAAATAGGTCGTATACATTTTTACAAAAAATTCATACTTTTAGGGGCCTTTACAGGTACCTGTTCATACTAGATACCCATTATATTGGCATTTTCTTGAAACTCTGCAGCCGTAAATTTGATTCTTGTATCATGAACAATAAAGTTAAGTGGTCTCAAGTATATATTGATCCACAGTATCCTTAGTGTTTCCCACGAATCTTTTACCTAAAGGAATCTTTGGAATTCAGCTTCGTAAAAAGAGGTTGCGAAGTTATTAAAGACATGAAAAACAGGCTTATTATTCAATTAAAACACGTCAATAAAAATCTTATAGTTGAAGGTCTTATCGTCTTTTAGTGTAAATTAAAAAAAATATGGAGCTTAGGCATGTATTTATTAGTAGTAATAAACTTTTTGATAGCTTCTAAGGCAAAGTATTCTATATTATTATATCTTACAGGCTTTAATATTTTATATAACTTGTCTACAGTTAAATAGTCAAAGTATCAATGTAATGAGAGTATCTCCAAATTCGTCAAATTTGATATTACTATTTTAAACCCCTAAACATAGAACCATAGATACTACCATTTAAAGGCGAAGGTAAATATTTTACTGTTTTTAACTAAATCGTCTACGTTAACTTCAACGTTAACGCCGAAGGTTTTTATATTCTTTAAGCAAGAAATAAAAGAGTTGGGAGACTTAAGGATATGTAATGTAATTTATTTTACAATAGTTTAAATTACTGTTTTCACTAATAAAGATAGTTATTCTCCTGGTTTAAAGCCAACTTTAGCCTTATAAACATAGTAACGATTAATATTAGTAGCTGTGGTGCTCTTTTTCCTCAATATTACGTATTACGTATAGCTTCCCATTAAATATCTTGCTACCCTTATGTCTAGTATAATACCTTGAAACATATTGTTCGCATAGAAATTGCTAAAATTAAAAGTTTATCAGGGGTTAGGAATTTGGTTAAGGTAAATGTAAAGGTTTTTACTACCTAAACGGTATAAAAAGGCGTAGTCAACTAATTTCTAGGCCGCGCTAAAAACGGTATTTTCATGTCATTTGATTTTCTTAAGGGTATTATCGCCGTTAATTAACTTATCGACTTCGAAGTTTGCGATTTAGTTTAAGTAATCCTATTTAAAAGTTGTAATGTACTGAATATAGTATATTATCTTTTTGTTATTTCGTTTGGAGAAGGGGGGGAGGATGGCGAATCAATTAATAGCTAAACTTGTTATAAATTCAATATCTCTTGTCACTATTATAACGATAGTGCTTGCGGTTAGCAGGTTCGCATAAATCTTGGCCCTATCAGCGTTAACGTGGGTGCTGCCTCCAGTTTGTGGTCGATAGGCCAAACCTTGGGCGTTAAGGGCGTTCGTAGCTGTACTTGCGGTCGACATAAGTAACCATTGTAAGTTTTTTTTTCATTTACGTTAAGAAAGTTTTCGGCTTCAAGGTATATACCGAACGTGCTTGCTATACGCGTTATTACAATAGTAAACGAGGAACGTAACTGGTTAAAAAAGCTTTCGTAAATGGTATCTAGACGTTATAAGGTGTGTTTAAACTCAATAAAGTCCATAACTACTACATATACCTGTTCTCTAAGTGTAACTTCGTTAGTATAGGCTTTTTACATTTCTTTTTGACATAACATTAACTTATTAGTCATTTAATTTAGTATATTTATCGGTGTTTCTTCCTCTTTTTTCTTGATTATTATCGTCGCTCACCTCATGGTAGCCTAATCTGTGTAGTATTGCACAAAGTTGACGTCTTATTCGAAGTATCTCTTTATACTGTTATAAATATCTCGAAACGTAATTATTCGGATTAAAAAGGTTAGGTAGTTGTTCTTAGTATGCTTTGTAAGGATTTCGGGGGATATTAAATAAAAATTAAAAGGGTGAGCCTCTTATTACTTAGAAATGTTTAAGAAGGGTATTATCTTCGTATCTAAAAGGTTATAAGGCTTCCCTTTATACCTTTTTATATCGTTTTAGATCTTGGCGAAGTCCGTAAAAAGTTTGTAATTAATGTTAACTATCTTAATATGCCTTAGAATCAGGTCTCAATAATTATTCCAGAACTCATTGATAGTGTTTCCTGGCATTTTAAGCCTCGAAACTTTCGAAATACAGTGTTAGGGGTAATTATCAGTCGCCTATCACGAAGGATAAAGTCTTATGGTAGAACCTGTAATGTGCTTTCGAGTAAAGGCGAATTTTTTATAGGAGAGCTTTTAAGGGGTTTGGCGATTTTAATTACAGTGTTAAGAGGTAAAAGGAACCTGAAAGTTTTGAGAAGCTTGACAATTTTATTTAATTAACTGGTGCAAAGCGCTAACGTTAATTCCTCCGGCCGCGTGGGCAGCCATTGCTCTACGTTCCCTGTTGCCATTAAGGGCGTACTTGGCCTTTTCGCGTGAAGGTATTAGGTTTCCGAGTAAATTGATAGGTTTTTCATCGTTAGCACGTAAAATGGCTTAATCTAGCTAAGGTTAAAGGGGAGGTCCCCTAAAACGTATGTGGGGGCGTTGAAATTTTTTAATACCTTTGCTTTTCCTTCATAAATTTTAAGGATTAGGGTTTGAAAGGTTTTTTTCTTTTCGTTCAGCTAATTTAAAAACGATTTCGGCTAGTTTTAATAACGTTTTCTCTGGTATATAAATGTCACGGCGGGTAACTTCCATTTTTAGCCTAGCTTTAACCACACGTTAGATTATTTTATATATATTAGGCGTTTAGTAGTTAAAGAACTTACTGAAATCTTAGAAAGTGCGGGCGCCACGGCCGTAGTATTTGTCGAGGTCCGCGTTAAGAATGTATTAGCTAATGTAATTGGTTAGGTGAGTTTTAGTTAAGGGTTTATCAATATTCTTAATTTAGAACTATTCGTTGTAATAGTTAACGAAACCTATTTAGAGGTTTTTCATTGCCTTTTTTCAAACGGGGTCGGTAATGGCCTGAAATTGAGTACTTTCGTTAGCCATATTGGCGTTCTAGTTTGTGTAGGACGTGTAGAGCGAGGTACTTGGTGATCTTTGGGTGTAAAGACGTGGTGTTTTGGCGTAAAGTTGCGTAGGAATTTGGTGATTTGATGTTGAGTCGTACGACGTGGCTTTCTTAGCGTTACTTAGTGTTTTTCGCTTGAAGTAGCGATTTTAAAGATTAGTTTGGCGTAAGGAAAATGAAAAGAGTAAATTAGGGGAAAAGGTTGGTGTAAAGGGTAAGGTCTAAGGTCATTATTAGTGGTAGGAATTGAGAGTTGTTTTTTATTTAGCCGTGAGACTTATTAGTTTTTGTAATAGTAAAACACGTAGTAGTACTAACTTAGTAGTTTGTCAACTTGCCGAATTTTAAAACTTCTAATAGTTAATTTTAATGTCTTTAAGAAAAATCTTTGGTAAATATTTCTTAGTATTTTCGATAGCAATAATGTCGCTACATTTAAGTTTGTGTGAAAACCCGACGTAGTTAGAAGTCTTTTCTACTTACTGCCGTGAAAACCGGCGAAGCAGTAGAGGCCCTTCGCAAGAATCCTTTCTTTACCCTAGACACCATTATTGACATAAAGTGTAACTGGAAAATAGCCTCTTTTTTTACTTAGCTTATCTGTGCTTTATATAATAAACACTAATTAGTATTTATAAAGCTTTAAACGATGAAAAGTTGTCGATTCGATTGGCCGAAGTAACAGTTGTATTGTGTGGTCAAGTTGTGGATATATTATTCTAGGTTTATCAAACTGCTAGCTAGTCTACACTGCAATTTGTATGGTCAATTACTTGGCCCGTACCCTATTATGAAGTGTGGCCTACTGTACTCGACTTACACACAATACAGTAAGCCCACACAAGACAATACACTCAGTTTCCAGCTCAGTATATTCAAATTTACTGTAAGTAAAGTTGATCTACTGCACTGCAGATAGTATTATTCCAATAATATCAATTATAAACTCTTCACGGACTTCGCAAAAATTTGGAATGATGTAAAGAAGTATGACGGTAAGCCTTATAATCTTTTTGACACCAAGATAATAACCTTTTTGAACATTTTCAAGTGGATGGAGAGTTTTCTTTTTGGTTTTTACTTATCATTTCCTAAAATTCTTATATACTACGCTGAGAACTATTACCTAACCTTCCTAACAAGGGTAAAAACCTTTCGAGAAATCTATAACCGCATGAAAAGTCATTTAACACACGATTTACACCTTACACAATACTATACAAATTGGTTTTCGACAACGGAAATAAAGATAATAGCTAAAAAAAAAAAAAAAAGAGGAAACACTAATTAATATTTTTAAATATATTTTTAACAAGTTCATATTGTGTTAATAAGCAATGGATAAGGCCAATGTTAGCGAATCTACGCTCTTCGAGTAAATACGGGAAAAGGTTACAGGCGTAAGCGAATTCAAATACGCTTTATAATTCCCGGATGATATTTGTAAAGGCTTTTTCAGCTAATTACTATCCTGTATTACGACTGTAATAATACGTACACCAAATTTTTTTGGTATGTACTTCCAAACTGAAGACTTTCAAGATATAAATGAAGAAGACCGCATAATGGTAAATTATATCAATCGCAATTACGGGCGTCCCTAACGTTGACAATGTCGTCAAAAACTTTCGGATTGAAAGTTACAGTTATACTAGTGTTAATGACGAAGTTAACACTAAAACAGACCTGTTAATCGTGATAACTATCATCGTAATAATAGTAAGAAGTGTTAGATTTATAAAAAAATCGGTTATTAGTTAACTCGTTACCTTTTTGCTAATCGTAAAAAATAATAGGTGATGTATTATACTTAGTATCTCATTGCTTTCAGGTAATATTATCTGGGCTATATTGTAGATTACGAGGATAAAGAAACTGTTAACGATGACAATGCGCCTACATAAGTTACGTGGTATGAAGATAGTACTTTTAGCGTAGCCTAGTATCTAGTCAACTATGCCTTTCTATTCGTTTAAGTGGTAAAGACTCCTATATTTTTCTTAACTAAGTCTTTACTTTGTTTTATATATTTAATCTTTGCAATCATTACATAAAACATACGTTTCAAGGTATTATGTGAAACATAGGGGTAGCAAGATAATTAATAGGAGACTATTTGTATTATATAGTATTATAAAGGGAAAGCATTATTGTTATGGAGATTAATTGTTAAAATGCTGGTAAAGTTAAAGTTGATTTTGGTTCAGGCGAATAACCTGTGTTACTGGAAATAACGATTATTTAAATTGTTATTAGGTTGATTATATTCCATATATCTCATTCCCCTACATATTTTCTCTTTTTATTGAAAGATATGATGACCTTCGGCGTTGACGTTGATGTTAACGTTGATAAGTTGTTTCAAAATAGTTAAAGTTTTCCTCTAGCTTTTAAATATTGGTATTTGTAGTTTTATTTTTAAGTTTTAGAGGTAAAAGTGTTGAATTTGAAGGAGTTAAAAATTCGTTAATCATATTGGCGCTTTAAATATGCAACTATCGATATATTAAATAAAATCCTTAAGTTAGTAATATACGAAGATATATAATACTTTGCTTTAAAAGTGATCAAGAAACATTATTATTATTATGAAACCTATATGTACATCCCTCGAAAATTCAATTTTATACGGAAAGACGATAAGGATATTAATTGTGAAATTATCATTGACGTGTTTCAATTGGATAATAAGCCTATTTTTTTTTTTTGTTAACTTCGCAACCTTTTTCCACGAAACCAAATTCCTAAAGTCCCTGTCGGCGAAACATAGGTGAGAAATATTGAGGATATTGTTAATGAATACGTATTTAAGCTTAATAAATGTAGCATCAACGATGCTGGTACCAATTTTATCCCGGCGAAGTTTCAGGCAAACGTTAAAATGATGAGAAACTAGTGTAAATAGGTGCTTGTTAAGGCTCATTAAAGCATTAGAAAGGTCAAAGAAGTATACTTACTACTTAATAAAGCGTACGATATCCTTACTTTAGAAATTGGAAGCTTTACAAATTGAGAAGTACGTTTTGAAATAGCAGTAAAGAGCCTAAATAATATTGTAGACCCTAAAGATCTAGTGTTAACACTGCTGGTCTTCGAAGTATAAGCATGCCTGATGAGTAAATACTAACCATTAGAAACTACTTAAAAGGGGGCTGTAACTTACATAAATGCTTTGAAATTTTTTTGGAAGGAATCGGTACAGAGTTAGTTTAATAATATTTTTAACATCAGAAACGGCTTTAATACAATTTATATTCTTACTTTACCATTGTGACGTAAAATCATCATGTGGCGAAAACCAAGTAAATGGGATGGCTTATTTAATATTTCGAAAATCTCCAACTCCGAAATAATCATTGAAATTACTAACAGCTTCGCAATATTTTGTATAACCTGAGTTAAACCTTATATTAGGGAAATTGAAGATAGTAATATAAACCTTGAAAATAGACGAATGAGCTTATATAACCCCCTTTCTCCTATAATCAATAATCTAATGAAATGCCATCGATGAGGCCAACTATTAAAAATAGGAAAGTTAAGAATAAGGAATACATATTGGGCCGTATCTATAATATTACTTGATTTAGTAATAAAGAGAAGGATAATTGAGACTTTGTTGTAAAGCTTCGAATATAAGGTATTATTGAGACTTTCAACAGACTTTTTAAGAAAAGAGATAAGGTTGAGATTGACAGACTTTTAATTTAAGGAGTTATATAATTCGTATTTAAAGACACTTCAACTTTTAAAATCCAAATTTCACGAGTTTTGATTCGAGTATTATTCACGATATTGAAAGTAAGGCTATAAGGAGGCCATACAAAAAGTCACGACTAATCATTTAAATATACGGTGATAAAGATAAATATTGAATCTTTACGTAGTTGCCAACGATTTAGAAAATTAGTTAACGTTTGGTGGTTGTTTTGGCAGAAAGTTTTCCAGCTAAAATTAAAGAGAAATTCATTCTGAATAGCTGTAATATAAGGTAAACTTACATGTAATTAATGATTAATTTACATCAGATTGTTTTGTTTGAATTACTATGAAAATTACGTATTAAATACCTTTTGGATATAGTTATATGGTGTATTAATTTATTATACGGATTTTTCAAAACATGCGTTGACTAGTTTTCAATTCATTAGTTTTACGTTAAATTAAGGTTAAATATAAATTTTTTAACATACGACTTATATTTATTGGTAGCGTAAGAGTAATACTTCAGCATAATGAGTATATAAACTGACGATACCCTTTTCATTCAAACTACTAGTTTTGTGGCATCGAAATAACAAGATATTAAAGATTTGAAGTTCCGGAACCGTAAGCTAGTCGAAATTCTATCGAAGGGTTACTAACTTAACTTGAACGAATCGTTAATCCGTATACTTAGTATTGATAATATTTAACTTGGTTTCCACTAGAAATCCAAGGCGTTAACTTGGCTACAATTAACGAAATTAAATTGATTAAGACTTAACGTTACTTGGAACAACGCGTTCGTGACAGCTACATTTTCACTTTATGTTAGTTAGAAGCTTTTTACGACTCATAGATTTCTATAAAAGTATTCAACCTAACGAACGAAGACTTTAACCAATTGAATGAGACGATAGAGTAGTATATACGGAACCTTAATCGAGGAATCAATATAACTCTAATTAATTTGTTGAGGGCTAAGTTAATAATCTTTACGGATAGCTCCTTTATAAACAACACAAACCTGTTGATACAAATTGTCTTTCTGATAACCCTCTTCTATGAAGATAAATAAAGGGACTAGTTTAATATTATTGGAAGCCTAATCCATTAAAACTCACTTAAATTTGAGAGGATTATACGGAACGTATTAGCTTTAAAGTTCTATGTCATAATAGCCGGCTTTAATATTGACATAGTATAGTTAAAAAAAATTCAACGTTATCACCAGGCAACCAAATATTCCCTCTATCCCGAAAGTAATTTATATCTAACTGAAAAGATTGATTAAATACCTTTTAAAGTTCGAAACCACTATCTAAAAACACATAATAATCGATGTAATAGTACACCATAAATCCTAAAAATGTAGATAGATTAAGGAGTTCCGAAGGATTAATTGAAAAGACAATTCCGACAATACCATAACAAAAATATCGTTCAATAAGGCCTTTAAAAGGTTATGGATAGTAATATACTGATTATACGTATTAAAGGCTATGTTAGTAGGCTACTTAATGAAGTGAGGTCACATCATGGCGAACAGGAATGCTCTAGCAAATTGTAAAACTGCTAGAGAATTAAAACCGGCGATTTATTTGATTAGCAAGGTTGAATTTAAGGTTAGTATCAATCTATGGTGAAAAACTTAGTTATAAAAGTTGATAAGGTCGAAACTCGAAGCCGTGAGGAAAATGGAGGCAATTGGGGTTAATTTGGCTGCGAAATTAGCAAGGTTCTAGCCCGTTAACGAAAACGTAATTTAGTGATAATCGGAAAAGATTATTCGATCACACTAACGTACAACTATAAAAAAAAGCTGCTAGTGTTAAAATATTAGTAATTTCAATAAAGTAAATCAAACTTACTGAAACTAAAGTTGACTATACAAATTTCAAGTTAAGTATATTATTTTGAAAATCTAACGTATTAACTATAAGTTAAGTACAGTATACGCTCAGTTCACACTAGGGAATGAGCCAAGCAATTGACCATATAAATTAGTTTCCAGACCAGCGAGCAGTCTCCCAAACCTAAAACAATACATCCACCACTTGATTATTGCAATACTACTGTTACTTCGACCAAAGCCTCGAATCGACAACTTTGAAACGTCTAAAGTCTTACCGACAGAACTGTTACATAACTTGAATAATAGTATAATCGCTAATCATCGTAATAACTATTTCCTAAATCAGTAAGTAAATTAAAGACAAGTATTGAACCATGATACTCAAGCGGTAAAGATCCAAAAGTCTTGTCATGTTCATGACAAACTCGAGGCAATACAAACAATGGTAAAAGATCAGAGTATTGTAAATTTAACCTGCATTATATTTCACTAATATATATCTTATCCCTTATGCTATAATATAAACCACACCACCTCTTCTTCATAATCCAACGTAGTTTTCACCTTACATCTCGAGTAAAAAAAAACATATCTTTTTGTCAAAAATATAAGAAGATAATCCTATATTAGCTCTCACAAAATCTAGAAACTAGAGTTTATCAATTGCAAAACAATATAGTAGTATAAAAGAAAAAAGAAAATTAGTAAAACTTACCGTAAAATTTTAATTGATTAACGTTGAAAGTAAGGCCTATATAGTAGACGAACTAAGAAAATAAAAACTTCAACGTTAAAAGTGAATACTTGGAAGTTGAAAGTGAATCTTTTTACGTTAAAAGCAAATACTTTAAAGCGGTAATGCCCGTGTAAGATAGGACCTTGAATGAGCCAATATATCCTTATACAAGGTCCTGTATAAGGTCTAATAAAATGAAACGATTGAATTTAATATCTGTTAAGATAAGTATAGGTAACAACACCATGAATTTATAGTACTACTTGTGGCGAAAGTTAACTTCACCGATGTCAACAGCAACAACGTTCTCTTTTTTCCCCTCTTAAATAATTTATTTACCAAAACGAAAGAAAGGCCGTAAATTTGAATAAATCATCCAATAAGCCTGTACTTAATAACCCTTATATAATTCAATGAAGAAATTATTTCTAAACTAGCAAAGTAGCTAGTCTCGAATAATGAACTTTTACTTTGGTCTTCTTTAAAAATTTGATTCGCTATTCTCCATAAAAACGGTTCTCATCTTGAAAATCTAATTGAAATTCACGAAGTGTCAAAGAAATAGCTTTCCTCAATTAACTTCGCATTTGGACTATGAAAACGAGAAATTCGGTCTCAATACAAGTCAAAAACTAAAGAGAATACTCAATATCCTCAACCTAACAACCTTAATAAATAAGTTTTTTTCTAATATTTTCAAACTCTTCTACAAAAAATCAAAGGTGAAATAATATAATGGGTGAAAAAAAACGAAGTTTGTTAATAAAGTCTTGATAATAAATTGGTCTAGTACTTTGACAAATGCTAATGAACTTTAAAAGAGACTCACACGAGTGCTCAATACCAATAGCAACAGTTGAAAGGATTAAATTAATAAAAGAAGAAATGGTCTCATAAGCCCATATTTATATACATATAGTTATTAACGTCTTTGTAAACCTATAGTCAATAGGTATAAACAATTTAATATAATCTATTTTCTTAAAAACTGTATTCATATTAATCATAAAAATACCTTTCGAAAGATCATAATAATCATTACTGACAGCATATCCCTTGATTACTATTAGCCATATGTTTATATTTAAAAAGTTCAATTTTTCAAAGTTTTTCAAAGATTGTAAATTAAACTATAGAAACAGTCTTCCTTCCTCGAAATTGCAAAAGGGGTTCATAATATCATTTTCTTCTTTCGTTGAAATAGTCACTATCAACGTGTATTCTTCCAGCTTCGTTGGTTCTTAAAATAAATTTCTAAAGCTCAATTGGAAGCCTATCGTATGAATAGATAACTAACTTTAGTTCTTCCTAATTCAGGTTATCTAGGGCATAAGTGACTCTAACTTCTGCCTTCTCAATAATAAGATCAACAGCAATAACGACTTGAAATTCTTGCTAATATCTAGTTTTACAGACATCACGAGCTTCCTTTTGCTTTTTCCTCAATAAAGCCTCAGAGTCCAAAGCCTCTGAGGCAATAAGAGTAATCCTAGAGCGTAGGAAACGAAGGAATGGATATTTAGCAGGAGGAGCAGAAGAACCTGTAGATCCAAAGGAACCTGAGGGGCCGGAAGCAATGACAATCCTCTGTGAAAAAAGACTGTCATCACTGGTACTGCCATAAAACAGACCTAGTGATAAGAACAAAGATCCACGTAATTCTGGGGATACTGTAGGAGCATCCTCAAAAGTATAAGAAGGTCTAGAAGAAATAAGCATCTTTGATTTGAAATTTTGTGTGAAAGAATATTGAACTGCATTCAGTAAAATGGTAAAACGGTGGGTAACAATCGTACTGATAATTTGTTAAAGCTACCACACAAGGGGATATTACATAGGTTAGTAAATTCAAATATAATTGAATCTATATAGAGAACTTCTTGATATATGATCAAGGAAATCCCCTTAGAGATCTCGATCATCAAGTTCGAGGATTTGTACTGGTAAATACTAGTGTTAAGCAACATATACGTATTGAAACTCCGTACTAGTCAGTACTAGTATATTGCACTAGTAATTACTAGTGCTCCTGAACATATCCTCATCTCTGGTATATTCCTCATCTTTAGTGTTGAAACATATGAAATACTGATTGTTGTATCCAGTACTGACTGGCCCTATTGCTAAATAACTGTACCTGTTGTATTTTCAACACATACAAATTAGTGTACAAACCGGCTAGCGGTCTGCCAAACCTAGAACAATACATTTACCACTTGACTATGTAATATTACTTTTACTTCAACCTCAATTTAAAAGACAATATTTCAACGTCTAAAGGCCTATTAAACAAGGCCTATCAATAGATAAAGCCTTATAAACGTGTATGTAAACGTTAAAAAACACAATCTTGATTTTATATTTCTACCATCATTCTCACACATGCATTAAAAAATTTGTCTATAGCGTATTCGTAAAGTATTTTTACCAGATTTCCTTTTTTTTCCAGTTTGCCTGGTAGTGAGATCTCTCGTTTACACAAGTTAACTTTTATTTGTACTTTAACCAATTTTTCTATTTCATTCTATATCTCGGGATAAGTACTTGAAAAATTTAACAAAATAGTAAAAGACCTTGATTACATAGACTTATCTATTGAAGTGTACGTCGAAAATGAAATAACCTATGTAATTAGTCAGGTACTTTATAGTAGAGGTTTCGTAAACTTTTGTAAACTTTAAATCATTATCAAAGTATTAAACTAATGTAATTCTAAGGATTGTAATTGCCTCCTTTTCAACGGAGTCAGTGAAGATGTTAAACTTGTTATCATTGAAATTTGTTTGAAGATTTACGTACGTATTTGATTAACTATTTCATGGTGGAGGGAAAACTTCATGTAGGAAATATAATGTGATGAAAGGTATATGTTTGATCATTTGATATTAAAGTTGTTATTTGCCATGAAGAGGGTTTTAGGATCCAATGGTTTACGATCTGCAATAACGACTGAGACGTTTGACAACTTTAGAGATTTTGATAACTTGGTAATCGCTTTTTAACTTAAAAACTGTTGGTAGGGCTTTATCGTTGCAACGTAGTCGATTCGAATCACTGTATTCGAAGTAACTGGTGCTGCATTGAAATTGGTTGTTGTTGAAGTTGTAAGTTCTTAGTTTGGCAAACCGCTAGCCGGTCTGCACACTAATTTGTGTGGCCAAATGCTTTGGCCTGTGCCCTACTTGAAAGTGGGCACATACTGCACTGCACTTACAGTGCAGTCCCACAAACTGTAGTCCATTTGCAGTCAGTACAACCAACTAAATTAACAGTTCAACTTAATTAACAGTTTACTTGACTTGATTCTACTGAATCTGACTGCTATTCCAACAAAATCCTTTAGCGATTGATTATTAACGCTTGATTTTCAACATTGATGTAATGATTTTTTAAACAATTTAACGATACCGTCGTCGCTTTCAAATACCTGTGAATAGTAGCATACTCGAAAAAAATTCTTTTTACTACCTATAAATAAAAGTATAGTAGTCGAGGTACTTCACACAAAATTTCATTTTATCTTGTGTAATTGCAAAGTTCAACTGCAAAATAGCCTTTTCTTTTACCCAGCTTATTTGTGGTTAATGTTTGTAAGACTTTAGACGTTGCAACGTTGTCGATTTGAATCGGTCGAAGTAACAGTAGTATTGTATAGTCAAGTGGTGAATGTATTGTTTTAGGTTTGGCAGACCGCTAGCCGGTCCAAACACTAATTTCAATGGTCAATTGCTTGGGCCCATGCCCTAGTGTGAAGTGGGCGCATACTTTACTTGTCTTTATAGTAGATCCACAAAACAATACACTCAACTTGTAGTCAATACAGTCAACTTACGTTGACTAAATGCACTACAATTACTACTATTCCAACACTGGCAGCTTTTTATTTTATGCGCGCACACTAATGTAATTGACTAATCGTGTCCGGTTACCACTGAATTGCCTCCTAGTTAACCAACCAGAGCCCTGCTAATTTCACAGCCAAATTAACTCTAATTACCCCACGATTTCGAATTCTAACTTTATCAATTTCCACAAATGATTTTTTTGTTAAAAACCCACGTAAATCTCCAACTTAATCGTATCAGTAATTAAGTCGCCAGCATTTATTCTTTAGTAATCTTCCAGTTTATCAGGGCACCCTTGTTTGCTGGTACATGGCTTGAATTTGCTAGATGGCCTCTTAACGTAGCCCTCGATACGTATGGTTAGTGTTGGAATGGCAGTTAAATGCAGTAAAGTCAAGTCAACTAAACTGTCAGTTTAGTTGATTTAACTGACTGCAAATTTGCTGCATTTTGTGAGACTGCACTGCAAGTGCAGTGCAGTAGGTGCCCACTTCAAATTGGGGCACAGGCCAAAGAATTTGGCCTTACAAATTAGTGTGCAGACCGGCTAGCGGTCTGCCAAACTTGGAACTTAAAAACCACAACCACCAATTTCAATGCCGCACCAGTTACTTCGACCATAGTGATTCGAATCGACTACGTTACAACGATAAAAGCCTACCAACAGTTATCTTATTATTATCTACAAACTTCTTCAAGGCTATATTTAGCATTAACTTTATTATGACGTTAATGAGATTATCATTGACGTTAATTCATAGAAATTCCTTAATTTATCTGCTATTATAGGTTTTACGAAGTGTTATTAAATCGATTATCAAGCATTTTTCGTTAATAGTTCCGAGTTTGGAAAAGCATTCGAATAAGCTCCTCAAATCGATATAAATTACCACCGAAATAAATAAATAAAACTTAAGCTGTCTAATGATAATATTGAAGATTTCTTATATTGCTCTATTTATATCAAAGCTAGTCATTATGCCGTAAACCTTTGAAATCAATACGCTTCGAATAATCCTCTTATACTTCACAGAAATCCAATGAATCAAGTTTTTGAAAATGCTTAATTGTTTTTTTCATAATCTGTCTTTATTACGATCATTATTAGTAATCCGATTTATTACAATGAGTTTGTATCATTTGTAAAAAAAGCCTTCCATAAAGATTATTAACTTAGTCTTTGATAAGTAAATAGAAATCATATCAATTTTACAATCCAGTTTCCTCATCTATTAATCTAACCTTTTATTTATTCGATTAAAATATTTATGTGTTGGGTTTTATAATTATATTGTAATCGAGAGATTATAAAAAACCTCTAGTTAATATAAAGTGACGATGTAATTGCTACGTACGTGTTAATCCAAATATCTCTAAGAACTAACCATATTAATCTTATCAATTATATATAAGTTAACGCTCTGGTTGTTTCAACGAAAACTAAGGTAAATATTTATATTGTTAATACCACGTTTACAGATTAACCATCCGTTAAAGTCTAGATATTTGCTCCTTCACTAAAGTCGCAACCAGCTTGCAATTCCAGAAATTTAAATCCTTAATCGCCTATTATTACGATACCACAAACCTAACAATTCCAATAAAAAGGATATTGTTGATTTGTAGATCCCCGAATCAGAAATCTTTTTTTTATATAACTAGTAAACACAGGTTATATATTAAAAAATATTTAGTCTTGATTTAATGTACGATTATTAGGTTAGGAATCAATAGACACATACTTTGGCTGATCCGTACAATAATTCAATACATTATTTAATAATTATCCTAAAGTATTTATTACCAAGTTTTTGAAATAATTCCAAAAAACTAATTCTTTGTAAATCAGTTTTCAACCAAGTGTTTCCTTGGGTAATATTACAGTTATTTAAGTTAACTTTTATATTAGTTTTAACTCATAAGTTTATTGTCAAAACGACTTTAAAGAGTCAACTAATCTTTTAGATCGTTGTAAATTGTATGAGGATATAGATTTTATCGTTATCACTGTATTTTTCAAGCGATTAGGTATAACTTTTCGTACGGCCGCCCCATAGTTTTACTTTAAACCTTATGTAGAACCCTCAACTTTAAAATTATAATATTTGGGTTTTAGAAGTTGAAGTCGCGTTTGGGCACAAATGATACGACTCCTCAAGTAAAAAGTTCATTAATCTCAATCATATCGCTTCTTTAAAAATCCTACTGAAGGTCTTAATAATTTCTTATACCCGCAACTTAACAGTCAAGTTATAACTATAATTTTTTCCCTACTAAGCTATAAAGTATTATAGATTCAACCTAGTATATACTCCTAAATTTCAACGTTTTCTTTTTTGAAAAGTTGGCGTCATCGTTAACGTTTCATCGACTTATCAATTATGGAGACCGGATGTTTATATTAGTGAATTTGTTTAGTTTAAAGTTTTTTATCGTTATCGATATTATTAATCGTTTTAATAAAGGGTTTAAATTAAGTTATACGTAAATTGAAGAACCGTTAGCAATTTTAATGACTACTTTAGCGTTAGAGATATTTAATATATTAAATATGCTATTTTATTTTCCTGGCTTTCGCCACCCAAGTATTTCGCTTTATAATAGAAAAGAAAGTACGTTGATCTTCGTTAGGTTTTTTTTGGTGTTGAGGTAATTATTGACTTCACAGTGTGCCAATTCCTTCTTCATTTCCTTCAAAGCCTTGCCGTAAAATATAGCCTATTTCTGAGTATTTACCAATTTTAGAAATTTACTCGAAAAGAGATGATATATTTTCAAAACTAACAACGTTATTACCAAGCCATTAGGGCCAATAATATCATTCAGACCATTTACTACTATTTAAAAACGTGTCTTTGGATTCATAAAGCTTCCAATTTTCAATATAAGGATATCATACGCTTTATAAATTAAAACACATATCCTTTCGACTTCTTGAATAATTTAGTAAGCTTTAACAAATACTTGTTTACACTAAATCCCAATTTTTTTCGTATTAGCTTAGAACTCTGCAACTGTAAAGTTAATATCAGTATCGTAAATAATAACGTTTGGTAAACCCAATACATATTCATTTACAATATTCTTACTGATTTCACGATTTTGTAGCTGAAAAAAAACTTCAAAGTATTAGCTTCGAAAAAAGACGTTGTGGATTTAAAAACGTAAAGAATAAAATTATTATTTAAATCAAATATATTAACGAAAAATTTCATAATTAAGATCCTCATCGTTTTCAGTTATAAACTGAAATATTCGGGAATGTTAAGCATACGTTTAACAATAGTGTCAAAGTTTTTCAATAACCTCTAAAGCAGAATATTCCATATTTTTATACCCTATGGATTTAAAACCTTTGTACAGCCTATCGACGGTAAAGTAATTAAAACGCCGGTATAATTATCGCATCTCAAACTCCGTCATGTTAAACACCATCAACTCTAAGCCTTAGAAGTAAAATGATAATGAAATACTTCTATTTAAAGGCTAAAAGAAAGTTTTTAACGTTAACAAGGAGAAATGAAATGGGGGATTTCAAGATGTAAAATGTAATAAATTCAATAAATATTTAAAGAGTCGTCATTCACAACAATGATTATTCGCTAAAGCCCAAACAAATTTTGGTTTCACCAACATCTAAACAATTTATTTCCGTAGTATTAATACTTTCTTTTTACAATTTGATATACTACAAATAACCCCCAGTTAAGTATCTTACAAACCATATATTTGATATAATACCTTATAACGTATGGTTCCTATTGCGATCGCAAAAGTTAAATGTATGGAAAGTGGTAAGTGTTTTGTTTTTTAAGAGAAAGTAAGGATCTTCTCTACTTAAACGGTATAAGAAAGCGTGATTGGCTAGTTATTAGGCTACGCTAGAAGTAGTATCTTTATACTATGTAATTTTCTTAGGTTCATTGTTATTATTAATAGCCTTTTCACCTTTATAATCTACATTGTGATTTAGGTAAATTTCCGGGAATTAACAGTGTATTAGATGTAATATATTACCTATTATTCATAATTTTAAGATTGAGGGCAGCAAGTTAAATTATTACAGTTTTTACTATACATACAAAATCCTTTGCCATTATTACGACAATAGTTCTTATAGTTAATAGGTCCGCTTAAGTTTTGCCGTAGTTATTAATACCATTATGATTATAGCATCTAGTTCAAATACCTTAAGCTATACCTTAAACGTTAAAGCCATCTGTACTTACCATCAATAAAATATTCTATCGTACGGTTTTTATCCTAATTATGAAAGTTATTTACTTTTTTTTATTTTCAATTTAATATCAACGGACAGTGCCCCTTGCAAAAGCGCATTAGCTGCTACGAAATAGCCTTGTAGATACCGGCAGGGCGGGATTGCAACGAAAGCTCTGTATAGACCTGTATAGGCTAGTAGAACCTTACGTGATCTATCTAATCAAGACCTCAGGGTGCCTCATAGTCCAGAGACCTGTAGGCGTGTAAATTGTAGCTCTAGTCTGGCACTATAACAGTGCCGGTTGAATTCTCGCCCGACGTTCAGTTACGCTAGGTGTTGGAATATCAGTCAAATACAGTAAAGTTAAGTCAACTTTACTGCAAGTAAAGTTGACTGTACGTACTGCGAATTGACTATAGTTTGTGGGACTGTACTTCAAGTGCAGTGCAGTAGGTGCTTACTTCAAAGTAGGACCCAGGCAAAAGCGTTTGACCATACAAATTAGTGTGCAGACTGGCTAGCGGTCTGCCAAACTTAGAACTTACATCTCAATTAACAATATCAACGCAACACCAGTTACTTTGACCATAGTGATTCGAATCGACTACGTTGCAATGATAAAGGCCTACCAATACTGATTAGTGCTTATTAGGTTAAATACAGATTAGCTAAGTAGAAGAAGAAGCTGTTTTACGGTTATACTTTGTTTGTTTAGATAAGATAAAGGAAAGGTTTTTATAAAGGGCTCCTATACACTATGCAGTTATTCGCGGCAGCAAGTAAGGAAAACTTATAAGCTGTGTAGTTGTTCGCGGTAGTTTATAAGTAGGCGACGGTATCGCTATTCGAAAACATTAAGAAATCTTTATTAATCCTTTTTGAAGAACGTTGAGACTAACCGCTAAAGTCTTGAAGACCACCAAGTAATTAAGTTGGTAAACGGCTAAGTTAATTATTATTACAGGTACTACTACTACAAATCGTAAAAACGACTAAGTTTTACGACCTTTAACTTATACTAACTTTGACGGTAAACCTACAACCTACAACCATATACCATTCTTTTTTCTCTCCCTACGTCAATTAAATTATTAAGATCTTTACTCCGAGCGAAAACATCAAGTCGTGTTGAAAAAGCTACGTCGTACGATTTCACATTAAATCGCCAAATCCACACGCCCACTAATCGCCAAGTCTTTACGCCCCCAAATCTCCAAGTTAACCACCAAGTTTTACACTAGCCAGAACCTCATAATAGCTTTAAAACGTACTAAAATCGATGTTGTTACCAATCTCGTCAGAGAAGAGGTAATTATTTCTTTCGGCGCCATCTTCGAAAAGCACTACGATGAAAAGCTCTGGTTCAACGAATCTATTAAAGACTTTACCCCAAAGCATCTAATTAACATAATCAACCACTTTATTCTCGATATTAATACTACTGAAATTAGCTGTTGACCTATGGTCTTCGACGACTTTCAAAAATGGTTTTAAAATCAAAGTCTAAATATATGAAAAAAGGCGAAAAGGTAAGTTGAAATAAGATTAAAGGTCGAATTATTTACTCTAGAAGTTAAACTCCCTGCCAAAAAAGGGAAGGAAAGCAATCTGACCAATCTACTTTACGAATGCGCCACTTATAAAGACACTTAATGGACTTTAGATAAGGTTAAAGATATTGTTGGTAATAGTAACTCTTAATGCTTATATATACGTTCGTAAGTATTTGTCTAAACTTAAACAAGTAGACGTAAGGAATTAGTTAAATTACACCTCGTAAGCCCTTAAGTTTACTAGTTAATCAAATAGGAACCTCGACGAACCTTTTAATATTAAAAGGATTATTACTGAGTCCCTTGTGAGAGAAACTCTTAAGCCTATTTCTCCCAAGCTTTTTAGCACGTTTAGTTTTAGCAGCTAAATCAAGGAAAAACCGACTTTACGCGCGAGCTTATTATGGGCACGACTACTGGATTTTTCCCTCCAAATTTATCTAAAGGTAACTATCCTACCTACAAATACTAATAACTTTAGCTTTTCCCTAGTTAAGAAATATAAAAGGTCTTTACAACTAGTACATTACCTTTCCCCCTTAACGCGTTTCCATGGTGGATACGGATTATGCGGCAATTACCACGTTCGTTAAGATTTGGGGAGGAAAGGAGAAGTATAACCTCTTCGACGTTAAGTTACGTTTACTTTTTAATATTTGCCGCTAAATAAAGGTTAAATTGCTAGGTTTTTACTCGTTATTTCCCAGTATCTTTACCGGCTAAATCGAGGATTACTACCTTTGGTACCTGACTAATTGTTTCTATTTTCACGAAATCGATAATGGCCTATAGGTTCATTTCGAGTACGATATTAACCTTACTCAGTATTATCCTGATTGAAATATTATTAAGTGGTCTTATCTGTTAAATTACAAAAAAGAGTCGAAAAGTAAAATGAACATTTTTAATTGGATGTTTGATAGGCTAATACTTTGCTAATAAATAATAGGGAATGTAGGAGCTGACGAAGGCACCTTACGTTAATAGGTCCGATAAGCTGTTACAGGTTATAAAGAGGTTAAATATGTCTTTTAATACTCCGATGCTACCTACGAAGGTTTTTTTTAGCTAATGACGTTCCTTGCTGGCGACTGTAAATACTCGAATCTCCGGCTTATTTGATATGTACCCTTAAGCTTTGTAATTTAATAACGAGGGGAAAAAACCTCACTATTCGTATTACATTAATCGACGGTACGGAAGACTCGGTTATTAAGGTAAAAGAAAGGTTTGGACTTTTACCGACGAAGGAGGGTACTTCTTTTCCTTAAAGTTTTTTAACCAGCTAAGCAAATTTACTTTAAACGAAAAGAAATGTTGTATTTACAGCAAATAAAGCTATCAGTTAACACGTTATGCTATCGCCGAACGTAAGATAAAGTAAGTAGTATATTATATGTAATTCCTCTTTACTTTTATCTGGGATTATATCAAGTAAGTTATATAGTTTAAAATAATTAAAGATAAAACAAAAGGAAAATAAACCAAAGGTTATAGGTTAATACGAAAATACTAATACCGGCATTAGCTCGTAAACAACATAATAACTAGCCGACTACTCTTTTTTATACCTCTTTATAGGTAAAAACACTTACCGCCGATATAATGATAAAAAAACTAACCCTAAACACCTCTTTACCATTTAAAACCTTCACGCGAAATAAGTCTTTGAGGGAATTATACCGGATACGGGGGCGGAACGGTACTTAATAAAAGGCTATTCGTAATACATCGCATTATAGAGTGATACTAATATTATTACGGAACTTAACTACGCGAATTCTAATAAGGATAAGATTAGCTTTAACCTTAGAAAAAATCTATCTTTACTGGGATCGATGACGGTTAAGACTGTAATTAACCTTATTGTTTTTCACATTTTAAAAACCTCTACCCTTTTTTTCTCTTTGCCTGAAAAACATTGAAAACCTCGGCGTTAACGTTAATATTTAGACTGACAAATTAATACAATTTAAGGCCGGCAAAAGGTTTTTACTTAGCCTTAAGTAGGGGTATTTTTGATTTTATCTCTAAGGGACCAAAACAGTGGTGCTAAACCTGACGAAGGCTAAACTTTGTTAATTATATCGTAGGTGTAACTACCTGTCAATTAATAGGCTTTATAAGGTCTTAACAACAGCTGGTTATAAAGATGTAGACTTGCTAGCGTTAAAAGTAATCGAACGGTTTTATTATTATTATCAAATACACTCCTAGTATTTTTTAAAGTTTAAGTTTAAGTTAAAGAAAAACCAAAACTTTAACCTAAAGGTTTTTGTAAACGTATTTTACTTAAACAGTAAGCTAATATTATATGTTATGGATTTTGCCACAGCTTTTTACGGCTTTAAGTTGCTTAAAATCATTACGGAAAATGAAATATATGAGGCATTATATATTTTGTAAATTAATACATACTTTAGGTTATTAGACGTACTAGTTGACAATACTGATACCAACTTTTCTATGATAAAGGTTTAAGTTAATACAAAGTTAATAGGGATTTAATATAAATAGGTTTTTATTAAAGTTCATTAGGGTATTAATAAGGTCTAAAAAGTATACGCCCTTTTACAAAAGGCCTACAATATTCTTATATTAAAAATCAAAAGCTTTACAAACTTAAAAAACATGTCTTTAAATAGCGGTAAAAGGTTTTAACGATACTGTTAGCCTTAATGGACTTGTACCAACTTTACTAGTATTTGGGTCCTATTTACATATAAGAGTTACGTTACTACCTTCGTTAAATACCTAAAACCGCGTTATAACGTATGAAAAAGCTTTTAAGAAGCTAAAGAAAATCGGCACGCCGCCACGTTAATACTACCCTTAACACCAAAAATGGACCTTCAATAATAAACGTATTATTATTCCCCCTTTAACGTAAAGTCTTCACGTGGCGCGAGTTAAGTAAATGGAATAGGCCGTATAAGATTTTGAGTATTACCAACTTAAACGTAGTGGTTAAAACTATTAACAATCCTATAACTTTCTGAGTTGTATAGGTTAAGCTGTACCAAAAACCCTTCAAACCCCTTAAGTTTAAAGAAGATCCCAACGTCGATAACCTTCGAGCTAAACAAATTAACCATTACAACCCTTCGGAACCAATTATTAATAAGTAAATAAAACGTCGACGGCGATAGGGATTACAAGCCCAGAAAGGCGTATAAACCGGTGTAGGTGTCTTAAAAGAAAAATTTTAATGGAAAACTTATCCCTATGCTACGTGTCGAAAACATTATTAATATATTAGGTACACCCTTTAAGGAAATTAATTAAGTGAAAATTGACAGCTTTTCATTACGGAGGGTTATATGATTTATATCGTTAACGTAACTTAAAAGTTAAAATGTTATTATCTTTAAGTTGGGGATAATTTACAAAATTAAGGTAAAACTATGGACTGAACGTACGAAAAGTTATTATTAATCATTCAAAGTTACGGTAATAAAGGTAAAAATTAAATTCTTACCTAATCGTTCACAATGCAAAATATTAGCCAACGTTTAATCGTCGTTATTACTACTGGTTTAACTATTAGAATAAAAGATTAGTTTACACTTAATAATCGGGATATTATATAAACTTTTACATAATTCGCCATCGATCTTTAAAGAATTATACTATTAGAATCGTTAAAAGAACTAAGAGATAAGTTTTCAGCTAGTACGATGATACGTTATATTAAGCTTTTATACTAATTAGTCGAGGTAAACTTCGACTGGTTCCTAACGTATTAAATGTACTTTAAAAATAGGTTCAATATAAAAACTTTAACTTTTAACCCGTAACTATTGATTATAAAAGGTAAAAACTTTAATATTGTGGGTATGTAAACGAACGATACCTTTTTTTCCGGCGATGTTAGGTTTGTAACGACGAAATAACGTATTATTGAAAAGTTAGGCTTTTAAAAATATAAGCCGATCAAAACTTTAGCCGAGGGAATATAAATTAACTTTAATCGATCGTGATTCCATATCTATGGTATTAAGGCTAAAACAGCACTTGTATTAGCCTATGTTAAAAACTATAAGTCATAAGTTTAATCATTATTAACAAAACCGACGACGTAAAATTATAAAGATATTTAAAGTAAAGGGCTCATACAGCTTATATTGTTACGTCATATTAATCAAAAGTATTATACGACCTTTTTGTTGGGAGGCCTTAGACGTTGCAACGTTGTTGATTCGATTAGTCTTCGAAGTAGCAGTAGTATTACGTGGTCAGATGGTGGATGTGTTTTTTTAGGTTTGGCAGACCGCTAGCCAATCTGCACTGTAATTTGTATGGTCAATTGCTTGGCCCGTGCCCTAGAGTGAAGTGCAGCGTACTGCATTCGACTTACACCCAATGCGGTAAGTCCGCACAAAGCAATACACTTGCAGTACGGTTAACTTTACTGTAAGTAAAGTTGACCTACTACACTGCATATAATACTATTCCAACACTGGCAGCTTTTTAGTTTGTACGCGCACGCCAGTGTAACTAACTAATCTTTTCCGGTTACCACTAAATTGTCTTTTCGTTCCCCTGTCAATTCCAATTGACTCCCATACTAAATTGCACCCAATTACATGCAAATTAACCCTATTTGACCTTAAGTGCTCCGTTGCCCCGAGGTCCAAGTTTATCAACTCCTACAAAAAGTTTTTTCGCCACTGCTTTTCGCAACTTTAACTGTACCACTCAAACAGATCGTCATTATCAATTCCCTAGCAGTCTTCCAATCTACTAGCACATTCTTATCCGCCGTCACGTGATCTGGGCTTTCCGAGTTATCTACTTATATAGCCCTTAATGCGTATAATTAGTCTATTGCTATTCACAAATCTTTCTAAGGCTTTATTTAGCGTGGCCTTTGTTATAGCATTTGTAGGATTATCTTTGCCATCGATTTATCGGAACTCCTTAATCTCCCTCCCTTCGTAGGCTTTACGGAGTGTTATCACGTCGATTATTAGGTGTTTTTCATTAATGGTTCCCAATTTTAACAGGTATTCAAAGAAACTCCTCGAATCGGTACAGATCACTACTAGGATAAAGGGAATCTTTAGCTACCTAGTAATAGGATTAAGGTTTTCCACAACTCCATACCTAGGTTAAAACCCGCCATTATATTGTAGACTTTGGGGGCCAATAAGTTTCGTGTAATTCTCTGTAATTATCACAATAAATACCCATGAGTAAATAGAAGGTGTCAGGGGGGTTATGTTAGCAGTGAGGTAGCAGAGGTAACAAAGGTGCAATATCAAGAAGATGTATGTTCGTGCTGTAGAATGGTCACTAGCTATTAGACTATTCAGGTGTGTAGACTGAATACTTAGATTGACAACTGAAGAGCTATGAAGGAAATACTATCTATGTGGTAATTACTGTGTCCTTATATCCTATGGCCTTCATACCATCTTCAGTACTGGACCGTTGAAATCGCTGGTCGCTTCCTGCGGTCCTATGTAGTATCGACTGGACCGCTCTTCGGTCCTTGCGGTCCCAACCCTAACCCTGAGTCCTTACATAAGAGATATCCCCGCTTGATGTATTGGACATCAAGCTTCTGATGGCGCAGCTAGCCGCTGGCCTGTTCCTTGGTCTGCAGTTGGTCCTTGGGTCATAACATTCTCTTATACTTAACGGAAATTTACTAAATCAGATTACCGATAATGCTGAATTAATCTTCCCACCTATTTCTGTTACCGAAAGTTATTAAAAAGCCGATCTATAAAAACAAATCGATATTATTCATAAAAGATCCTTCCGAAAAGATTATTAGTTTAGCTTTTAAAATATCGATTAGTACTATATTTATTTCACGGTCTAGGTTTCGCATTTACTACTCCAACGTCTTATTTAATGAATCAAAGTTTTTATCTATTAGTATTTATATTTGTATCGTAATTAACAAATCGTATAATATTTCTGGTTAGCATAAAGTAGTAATATAATTACCCCGTATACTTTATTTTAGGTATCGTTAAACCTTAGCTTTATTAATCTCGTAGATTATTATAAAAATAGCGCCCTAACCCTTTTGGCAAAAGCTTAAACCGGTATCAATACCAAGTATACGGATTAACGATTTATTAAAGTCAAGTTAAGTATTCTCTGTCAACGTCGTTACCGACTTATAGTTTTAAAATTTAGAGTCTTTAATCGCTTGTTGTTTTAATGCTACAAAACTAATAATTTTAACGAAAGGGGTATCGTCAATTTATATACCTATTACGCCGAATTCCTTTTCTTATATTATTTATAAGCACGGGTCGTATATTAAAGACTTTATCGCTAACCTTAATTTAAAGTATAACTAGTAAATTAGAAACCACGAAACATATATTTAAACTTATCCTTATAATAGTTTCATACTACATATTACCGTACCTAAAGGGTATACAACACAGAGTTTTTATAGCAACTTTTACAATATAATCCTCTATAAATCCGTTATTCATTATATATAAGCTTATATAATATCACGTCTATTAAGTGTAAACTTACCTTTAGTCCTAGTTAGTAAACTTGTTGCTAGGGTAACTACCAAACGTTAACTAATTTTTTAAATCGTTAACGACTATATAAGAATCTAATCCTTGCCTTTATCGAAGTATCCTTAAGCAATCAGTCGTGATATTTCATAAGGCTGCCCTATAGTCTTACCCTTAACCTCGTGAATAATCCTTGACTTAAAAATCGTAACATCTAGGTCTTAAAGGTTAAAGTCAGTTTTCGACATAAATTACATAACTCCTTGAATTAATAGGCCGTCGATTTCAACCTTGTCGCTTTTTTAAAAAAAAAAGTTTGCCGAAAGTCTTAATAATCTCTTATACCCTAAGCTTTACTGCTAAGTTTCCATTATCCTTTTCTTTCCTATCTACCCAAACATTATTATAAATATGGCTCAGTATATATTCCTCCTCTTTAACGTTTTCCTTCTTTTTCGGGGGTCGCGCCCGCCGACAACATTCCATCAGCTTATTAATAACAGGTAAAAAAGGATCGTATTAACTCGGTTGTTCTACTTAAAAGGCTTAAGGGTCTTTATCTTTAATATCCCTAATATAAGGCTTAACCTAGGTAATTTAAAAAGATATACGGTCGTTAACAATTGTAACAACTACTTCAAATTTTATAATACTTAATATCTCATATAGCTCTTCTTATTTGCTTAGCTCTCGCTACATGAGGACTTCACTTTGCAACAACAAAACAAATACGTCGATCATTAAGGGACGGTTCCTGATGTTAAGGGTGTTATTAATCTGGCGGCGTGCCGATTCCCTTCTTAGTTCCCTTAAAACTTTATTGTAAGCCGTAGCACATTTTTTAAGTACTTGCCGAAGGCAGAGATTCACTCGTCAGGCGTAGGTATGCTTTAAAGGCTAATAACGTTAACACCAGGCTATTAAGGCCTACAATATCGTTTAATCCCTTTACTGCCATCTATAAACGTACCTCCGAATCCGTAAAACTTTTAATTTTTAACGTAAAAATACTATACACTTGGCGAAGTAAGGTATATACCCTTTTAACCTTCTCAATGCTCTAATAGGATTTTACAAATACCTATTTACAATGAATATCCATTATCTCAACATTTTCCTAAAACCCCGCCGCCGTAAAGTTGGTACCGGCATCGTAAACGACGATATTAAGTAAACTCAGGTACGTATCAATCTACCACATCCTTACCGTTTCCCACGTATCTTTTGCCGAAAAGGACTTTAAAAACCTAGCTTCGTGGAAAGAGGTTACGGAGTAAATGACGTAAAAAACAGGTTTATTATCCAAGAAAAACACATTAATAAATATTTTATAGTTAAAGTTTTTCTCGTCTTTTAATATAAACTTAAATCTCCAGGGGATTTAGGCTTATATTTAGCAATAATGACCAAGCCATTTAATAGCTTTCAAGGCGAAGTATTTTATATTGTTATATATTACGGACTTTAGAACTTTATATAGCCTATTAACAACTAGGTAGTTAAAGCGCTGATGTAGTCAACGTATCTCCGGCTCAATCAAATTTAACACCACTACTTTCAAACCTTAAAGATAAAATTATAAGTAACCCTACTAAAAGGCAAATAAAGACCTTTAGCTGTTTTTAACCAACCCATTTACGTTAACATCCACGTTAACATCAAGGGTTTTTATATTCTCTAAACAAAGTAGGAAAGGGGTAAGAGATTTAAGGATATAAAACGTAATTACTCCCATAACAGTTTAAACTACCGTTGTCCCCAATAACGATAATTATTCGCCTAAGTCAAAACCAACTTTAGCATTATCCTTATCGTAACGATTAATCTTAATAGTTATAGTGTTTTCCCTCTACAATACAACAAATTACGAATAGCCTTTTGTTAAGTATCTTATTACCCCTATATCTATTATAATACCCTAAAACATATGATCCGCGTAACGATCACGAATTTTAAATATATATAAGGGATTGGAGGTATAATTGAAGTAAAAGTAAGGGTCTTCACCACTCAAACAGTATAAAAAAGATATAATCGGCTAATCACTAGGCTGCCGTACCAGGAGTAGTGTCTTCGTACCATTTAATCTGCTTAAGGGTATTGTCATTAATTGGCTTATCCCCTTCGAAGTTTATAACCTAGTTTAGATATTCATATTTAAAAGTGGTCGGTTATTGGATATAATACATTACTTTTCTGTTGTTTCGCTCGGTAAGAGGGTGCTAAGTTAACCAGCAACCGGTTTTACCCCAAATCTAATATCTTTTGCTACTATTACGACGATAGTACTTGCGGTCGACAGGTCCGCCTATATCTTATTCACGCTAACATGGGTACTGTTTTTAGTCCAGAGCTAAGGTCAATGGGCCAAAACTTAGACGTTATGAGCATCTATATTTACAGTCGACGTAGTTAACCACCGCAAGGTCTTTTTCATCCACGTCAAGGAAATTGCTGGCTTGAGGGTATATACCTAGCGAGTTTGGTATACGTGGTACTACAATGGTAAGCGAGAAACGTAACTAGCTGAAAAAGCCTTCGTAAATGATATCTGGGTGTTATACGGCGTATTCGAACTTATTAACGCCCGTAACTACTGCACGTACCTGTTCGCGAAGTATAACTTCACTAACGTAAACCTTCCCTATTACTTTCTAACATAACATTAACTTATTAAACATTTAATTAAATTTTTTTATTAATAATTCCTCCTCTTTTCTTTTCCATTATTATAATTCACCGCGTGGTGACCCAGTCTATATAGTATTACGCGAGGTGGACATCGTATTCGAAATAGCTCTTTATATTATCGTAAATCTCACTAAATGTGGTGACTCTCATTATAAAGGTCAGGTAATAATCCTTAGCGTACTTTATAAGGATTCCAGGAAACAGTAAGTAAAAACCAAAAGGAGGTACCTCCATTTATTTGCAAATGTTTAAAAAAGGCATTATCTTAGTATTAAAAAGGTTGTAAGGCTTTCAGTTATACTTCTTTATGTTATCCCAAATCTTAGCGAAGTCCGTTATTATATTATAACTAATATTAAACATCCTAATAGGTTTTAAAGGAAAATCGAGATAATTATTCCAGGCTTAATTGGTGTTTTTTAGCGGCTTAAATCTTAGAGGTTTCGAGGCATAGTATTAAGGGTAATTGCCAATCGCTTAACTTGATAGGTAAAGTCATGTTGTAAGACCTGTAATTGGCTCTCGTACGTGGGCAAATCTAAAAGGAAAGAGTTTTTAAGATGCCTAGCGATTATAGTGCTAAGGATTGATGTAACCTTATAGGTTTTGAAAGGTCTGACGATCTTGCTTAATTAACTGGTTTAAAACGCCGACGTCAATGCCTTTGGGCGCGTTAGTAGCCCTCGCTTCGCATGTTCTTCCGCCGCTAAGGGCATACTTCGTGCTATTACATAGGTGTACTAAGCCACTAAGTAGGTTAATATATTCCTTATCGTTAGCGTATAAAAAGGCTTTACTTAGCTAAAACTAAAGGGGTGGTCCTTTGAATCGCGTATAGGGGCAGTGAGATTCCTTAACGCCCTTTCCTTTGAGTCGTAGGTCTTAAAAGTATTCCTTAAATTGGGTTAGGTTAAACAAAGTTTTTGTCAGCCTCGTGAAGCTCTTTTCCAAAACGTAAATCCCTCGACGTTTAAGTTCTTCATTCAATTGAAACTTAATGGTCTTTTAAACTCTCTTTTAAATATCCATAGTCTAGTCTTCGAAAAACTCACAGTATTTGAGGAAAGTACAGTCACCGCAATTAAATTCTTCGCTGTCATCTTACTTAATAATATAATAGCCAACGAAGTTAGTAAAGTATTTCTTCTTTAATTCTTTATTAACATCTATTCCCCACAAGTTGTTATCATAAAACTTGGTAAAAATAGATCCGAAAACGTTAACTTTATCTATAAGTGTCTGACTTGGAGCCATCTTAACGGTTTAGTCGGTAGGGAACGTGGTGGGAGGTGTAAGGCTTGACTTGGTGATCTTAAGCGTAGGGGTTTTGGTGTTTGAATGTAAAGTCGCATGTGAACTTGGCGATTAGGCGTAGAGTCGCATGACGTGGATTTTTCGGCGTTATTTAGTGTTTTCGTTAAGTGTAGCGAACTTGACGATTAAAGTAACGGAAAAAGTAAAAAAGAGTGAAGTAGGGAAATGATCTGGTGTAAAGTGTAAGGTCAGAGGTCATTGGTGGTGGTAAAGGTCGAAGATTGTTGTTGGCGTAAGGACTTAGTCGTTTTTCTTACGGTAGTAACACCCGCAATAGTACTGACTTAGCCGTTTGCCAACTTGTCGTTTAAGACTTTTAGCGGTCAATCTTAACGCTTTTCAAGAAGGATCAATAAAGATTTCTTGGTGTTTTCAAGTAGCGATACCGTCGCTACCTTTAATCTGCTGTAAAAACAGCCTCAGTCTAAAGGTCATATCTACTTATTGCCGTAAAAACCGACGAAATAGTAAAGGCTCTTTACAAGAATCTTTCCTTTACCCTAGCCGCCGTTATTAACGTAAAGCGTAACCGGAAAGTAGCTTCTTCTTCTACTTAGCTTATCTGTGCTTAATCTAATAGGCAAGAAAGCACTAATTAGTGTTGGTAGGCCTTAGACGTTGCAATGTTGTCGATTCGATTGGTTTTCGAAGTAAAAGTAGTATTGCGTGGTCAGATAGTAAATGTATTTTTTTAGGTTTGGCAGACCGCTGGCCGGTCTGCACTATAATTTGTATGGCCAACTGCTTGGTCCGTGCCTTAGAATGAAGTGCAGCATACTGCAATCGACTTATACCTAATGCGGTAAGTCCGCACAAAGCAATACACTTGCAGTATGATTAGCTTTATTATAAGTAAAGTTGACCTATTGCACTGCATGTAATACTATTCCAACAATTTTTATTATAATACGTGCATAAGACTTATAAAACTAAAATTTTAACAAGTTAAATAAGTGGATTTAGTGGTAAATGAACTATATAGAACAAGAAATGAATATGGATTTTATTAATTTAACGAAAAAGAAACTAATGATTTTTGCGAACAGGTTATTTACTAATAATACTAACCTTATATTGTATATCAACTTTCTAACAATATTCGTTAACTATGATAGGTTTAAAATATAATTTACAATTACTAGAATCCTCGTATATTAGATATTTGTCAAGTATAAACGTATAACCCAAAACGTATTGGCGTCAGAAGTTCATGGTATAATGACAAGCTTTTATATTGGTATGATAACTAAGAGTAAATTGAGAATTATTACCAAAAACTACGATTGCTACCGATACCTATAGTAGTATATACCGAATTTCGAAGTCTTTGCTAATACTTATTGAAGTTAGGAACGAATAATGAAAAACGTCTAATAATAAACGTAAAATCTTTAAAAAAAAGTATATAAAGCCCGGAAAATCGATAAGTTTCAATGGATTAACGGTAAAAAATAACCTTATTAATGCCATAATTAAGACTACTACTAATATCGCCCTAAAAAGCTTTGTAGATAGTAATACGTTAATTATACGAATTAAGGGATACGTAAATCGCTCGATACGTAACACGAAATAATAAGGTTATCTTGGTAAACTGGAAGATTGCTAGGGCAATGGTAGCAATGGCAATAGTTTAAGCTACTGACAAAAAGTACGTAATTGATAGTTTATATAATTTGTATAAGTCTATGGTAAAGCATGTGTATACGGGAATTGAGAAACAAAGGTCTCGAAAGGATAAAGTAAAAGGGATACGACGGGCCGTAATTAGAGTTGATTTCAGTACAGATTGATTGGAATTAATAGGGATCTAGTTTGTTGTTAACTTACGGATTGAAGAGGGATTTCAAAGGTTGCCACAAATTAATAGCAAGCCAAGTTAGCGTGCAGGCACAAAATAAAAAACTGCTAGTGTTGAAATAACAGTCAAATGCAGTACAATCAAGTCAACTTTACTACAAGTAAAGTTGATTGTAGGTACTACAAATTGACTGTAGTTTGTGGGACTACACTATAAATGCAGTGCAGTAAGTACCCACTTTAAAGTGGGGCACAGGCCAAAACGTTGAGCCATACAAATTAGTATGCACACTGGCTTACAATCTACTAAACTTAAAAATTACATGTTAATCAATAATAGCAATGCAACACCAGTTACTTCGACTACAGTGATTCGAATAGACTATGTTACAACGATAAAAGCCTACTAACACCGGGGATATAACTCTATAAATCCTTAAAAAAAACCACGTAAAGTTATAATAGTAAAAAAAAAAAGGCTCGTGTAATAGAGCGTTAATAACGTTAAAATATATAAGTACGAGTTAGGGCCCGTATGTGGGTATAGGCAAGTATATATATATAGGGGTAATAGCTAGCTATCGTAAAAAATATAATAAAAGGATTTTTATACGTGTAATAATACATACATTAAGTTCTAATACAAAAAAAACCCTTTATTTAATTTACTCTTAACCCTAAACATTTCCGATAATAATAATTCGCGTATATACTAACAAATACTCAAACCCTTTACATTCCATATTATTAGTATTTTAAAACCTAATGTTATATGCCGTTATGATTTAAGGTTCTATATTAACGTAATTAGTAGTTTTTTCACGTAAAAACCGATTCGTACGTACGGAGCGCCAATGGAACCGCCTACCCGTCCCTTCGTTTTATTCTATTGCCCCCGCCCAAGCTACTCGCACCCATTTTACACCTTTTCACCCCCCTTTTCCTTCCCCTTCTCTTACCCCCTAGTCACACCGACCCGCCCCCCGTAGCCGCATGGGGTACAAATTTATACTAGTTACGTACAGTCGTTCCTAATGGGGGTTTCCGACAGTATATACGTTAGGGGAAAGGGGTTTAGGTGTTCGGTACGCCCGTTATGTTTATAAAAGATCCCAATGTTGTATGTAAAATATAATTAAAGGTCGAATATTAATTAGTATTCGTTAATAGTAATAAAACGTAAAAAAGGGTACATTCTCATCGACGTTAACACTACGGGTTTATTAGCCGTTTATCGTACCACCGTCGCCGTAAAAGCGCTTTTCGAACATCTAACCGCCTTATGATAAATATTTCATCTCACCGTTAAGGCGACCGAAGGCGATGCGTTGTAGGCGGTAGCTATGACTTTAATAGGTCGGCGAGCCCCCGCTACCGCTTAGGGGGAGGCTAGTAACAAAAACAGAGACGAAGTCCTTAATAACGGCGATACGAGCTTTATCGCTAATAAACTCATTTTCTCCGCCTTTGTTCCCTTACCCCCTTTTTCCTTTACCGCCGGGCTTATCCCTGTTTCCGGCCCGTTTCCAAGCCTTATTCCTCCCCTCTAACAAGGTCGTAGCCGTAGGACGGCGGCCGTAAAAACCTTAATAGCAGCAGTATTAAAACTGTTATATAAATAAGCTGACAGCTATATAATGTATATAAGATTAAGTCAGTAGATATAAAACAAAAATTTCGCCGGCGAACGTAAAATGGTACTTATTACCACCGGGCGTAAAACGCGGCCTATATAAGCTATAATTCTTAATTTCATTTTACTTTCGAAAAAAAGTCTGTAATATATATAAAATCTTGTAAATTCGTAAGGTTCACGAAAACACTATATATATAAGGCTCGCGTAACTATTTAGTTAAGAGTTTTTTAAGCGGTTGTAACTACTTTTTCCAAACCTTAACGAAAGCTGGATAATATACCAAATGGGAAACTCTCCATTCTCCATTATATTAGGGATAAAATTCTTTAATATTCTAAAGTTAATATCGTTGTTAATAAGACACGAAGTCCCTATACTCGTGCCTTATAGCTATGAAACGGTGTAAAAAGGGTTGTATAACGGTATTATAAACAGAAAAAGGCTAATTTACTTTAAATTTCGATATTTTAAGCCGGATCTAGTTTAATACGTCAAGCCTTATTTCTTATACCATAAGGAGAGTTTTTCTTTTTACCGGTTATATCACTTTTGTTTTACTGTTCTTAAATGAATTTTTAAGCAGGATTTTACTTTGTTAACGAAGGGTTTGTCGTTTTCTTCTAGGAGTAAAAATGTTCTAACACAAATACTTACTAAATTATCCGTGGCTTCGTTTATATCGATACATATATACCCTAAATACTTTTTTATTATAATGAGGTTCAAATAAGATTCGATTATCGCGTGGAATTCCTTAGAAGCCTATTATAATAAGATAGCTCGATTTTCTTTTAGGCTTTATAGCACGAAGATATTATCGACGTATATTATAATTTTATCTGTCGCAGTACAAATAGCTGCCTTTAGGCCGCGGAACACGCTTACGAATTTCGCTTTGAAAACGTATATAGTATAGTAAATTCCCCCGAATACCTTCGTTATCGTACGACTATTTCGGAAAACCACTAACTCGTATCCAACATATATTTATCCTTTGAATATTTACTTGGAACCATTTTCAAATACTATAGTATAATCGTTATTTAAGTTAAATTATTATATTCTAAACGTTATAATAACGGTTTCCTTCGTAAGCCCATTCGTAAAAGGCTCGAAGAACCTGATTACATATAGAAGTATTAATAATATTAGTTGTAGAAAATTAGGCAGTTCTTTGTCGGCCTTAAATAACCTGAAACGGGGCTTACTAGCTAGGCGGTTTCGTTTTATACGAGTTGTTACCCCTAGACTTCCGGGGTCTTCTTAATCCTCTCGTATCTCCTGTAATTTGGCGTAACGCCGTACGTCTTTTACGATGTAAATGGCTATTTAAACGTTACCCAGAAAGCCGGTTAAGAAATAAAGCAAACCTAGGAATTGTATATTATTACCCGCTTCCGTAATTCGCAAAGTAAGGTGGTGCTAGGTATTAAGGATCTTTCAGCGATATACGAAGCGAAGGTATTATTATAAGGCTACCCTGCCAAAGGGTTTTCTGAAGTCTCTAAGAGCTACAACGTTCGACGAGGTTTTGTATAATGTGGCAACCGCTCGTACCGAGATGACTAGAAGGATTGTGATCAAGTTTTTAAAGGTCTTTTACCCTTACTCGTAATATCAGATTTGAGCGTAATAATTAAATATAAATACAATTATAACAGCGACAACGATTTATAACAAATGTGGTAAAGACCCATATATTATCCGCAAAAGTCACTTGTAATACCTGGCAATCTTTAAAGCCTTCGCCATGCGTTTCCCTATGTAAGAATTTTCCGACAGGACTTTATGAAACCTGGTATTCGGGAAATGGTTAGTAATTAGGTAAATTAGACTCGATTTCGTGTAAACGTATAGGTTTCCCCGTCTTGTAAAGTCTATAAACCCCTAACATCCAGTAATATATAACAACTCAGACTTTTCCGGTGTAAATACAAGCTTATATTTAGTCGCCTATTAATTATCTTCGCTCAAATCAGCCTCGAAGCCCTCCACATTTCGTTCTAAGAAGTCAGATATCTTTAGGAAAAGTACGTCGTTGCTACATATAAAGATACGCCTTAGGTATAGACTGATAAGGTTATTCATATAAATTATATAAAGGATTATTGAAAACGGAAAGCTGTATAAGGTTCCGCAGTTAAAATCTAAAAAAAACCCGTAGTTGTAGACTAATATCGAATTCGTATTACTCTATTAGTAAGGAAGCCTTTAACGAGGATAAATAGGCTCCAGTAAAATCCTAAACGTCTTATTTTTTAAATTAAGTCGTTGTAAAACAGGGCATCGAAGACGCACTATATGTTTCGTAATATAATTAAATTAACCTTTCCCTTGGGGAGTACAGACTTCATGTTGTATATGAAAAATATAACCAAATCGGATATAAACCGCTTTAATGTCCCTTTTTCGTATTAGGGGCTAATGAAGCCCAGTATGATAAGTAACCATAATATCCTACGAGCTACAATACATTTTAGCCCCTTAAAACATACTGGTATTAGTACGATAAGCTTTTACGACCGTGAATTAGATAGGTTACGGTCTTTAATCTTTGGTATTATAGACACTTCCAATTACCTCTACGTCTGTAGAACAACATCTAAATGTAAAAATTTGTTATAAAAGATACGTAAGGGCCCTGGTATTATGTCCCAATACGCTATAAGTAAGCGTACCGTAATTTCGTTTGGCTCTGACGAGGTGTTACGAACGCCGATAGTGTTATGGCAGATTTCTTCCTCTAAAATATCAGACTCCCAAGGGATAATACACTCGGCCCCTACCCAGGTATATAAAGGGTCGTCTAGGATATTATTATCGGGGTAGAGCCTATAAAGGATATCATCCCGTAATACCCGGGCTTGTTGGAAAGTATAGAGGATAATACGGTCATTAGACTTGAGTGGGGGAGCTCAAAGTGGCGAGGGGGATTTGTGCCAGCTGATAATGCTGTAGACCTCCGCTAGGTCCGCGGCGTGGTCGAGTTTGGTTCTCCAAAGACCGGTTCTAACCCGTTGCATCAGTTATTTTCTTAAGGATATATACCGACGGAGTTTAATTGGTTAAAAAGCCTTTAAAAGTGGTAGTTAAGTATTATAAAGCGTATTTGAATTCGTTAACACCCGTAATAACATCTTATATCTATTTGAAAAGTGTAGCTTCGCTAACATAAGCATTCCCTATTACTTTTAAACATAACATCAATTTGTGAAGCATCTAGTTAAAAATATTTATCGAAGTTTCCTACTTTTTATATTTAATTATTATTGTTGTTTACCTTATTATTACTCAATTTGTGTGATATTACACAAAGTGAATGTTATATTTAAAGTAATTTTGTATACTATCGTCTGTTCTTCAATTTTGTTATACCTTTGTTAAAAATATTAAATGATAATTTTTACTGGCTTTATAAAGATTTCAGTAAACAATAAGTGAAAATTTCAAAGTAGGACTTTTATTTACTTACAAATATTCAAAAAGAGAATTATTTTTATATTAAATAGGTTGTAAAACTTTCTACTATAATTCTTCACATTGTTTCAAATATTAGCGAAGTTTGTAAAAAGCTTGTAATTAATATCAACCATTTCAACAAGTTTTAGAGAAAGATTGCGATGGTTATCTTAATAGTTGATATTGTTTTTTATCGTTTACTTAAACCTTAAAGCCTTTAAGTTATGATAGTGAGGGTAATTGTTAGTCGCCTAATCCGAAGGTTAAATCTCTATAATAAGACCTGTAATAAGCTTGTATATATAAATATATTTATTATAAGAAGCTTTTATTTAAGGTATTTAATAATTTCATGGGAAGTTTTAGAGAATCTGTATGGTTTAACGATTTTAAAGGAAGTTCTAAAAGATAAACGGGATTCAACGATCGTAAGAAAGGTTTTAAGAGATTGGAAAGTTTTATTTAATGAACATGTAGATAATATCGAAATCGATTTCTTTTACTGCATCAACAACCGTTTCTTTATGCGTTTTGCCATCGATAAGACCGTACTCTATGTTATTAATTAAAGGTGTTTCGTTGCCGAATAAATTCATAATTTTCATTTTCGGCGTATAAAGAATTAGTGTCGATGGAAAGATTAAATGTTTAACATAATTGTAGATCAAAGAATGTTTTTATTAAACGTATGTAAACACGGTAAATATTTGTGAAGCTTTTGCTTCTTTCTCTAAAGTTTTAAGAATAAACATTTTAAAAGATATCCTTACTTTAAGCGATTTCGAAAAAAAGTCTTCATCAATTTCAATATGTTTTTTAAACGTAAATCCCACGTCGGGTATCTATTTTTAACTTAGCTTTAATCGTATATTAAATTATTTTCCACGTGTCAATCGTCCAATAGTTAAAAAAACTCACGGAAGTTTTAAAAGGCGCGGGTGCTACGGCTAAAATCTTTGCCAAAGTCGGTATTAAAGATATATTAGCTAGTGTAATTAATTAAATATAACTTAATTAAAAACTCGTTAATATCCTTAAACTGTAATTTTCTATTAAGGTGTTTGAAAAGATGGGTTCGAGGGCTTTAATAACATCCCTTTTAATAGGGTCGACGATAGCTTTAAAGTAAACGTTTACGGTAACTATTTTTATTTTTAACTGTTGTAAGATTTAGTATTTTAGTGATTTAGTAGCGTATTAACTTGGCGATTTAGTATAAAGCTACGAGACGTGGTTTTTTTAGCGTGAATTAGCGATTTTGACGTATTTAATTAACGATTATAACTTAATGCAAGGGGAAAAAAGTGATATAAAGTAAAAACTTGATGTTAAAGACTAAGTTTGATATTAGAGTAAGATTTAAGGTGATTTATTATTATTAGTTATAATTAAAAGTTAAAGAGTATGAAACTTAGTCGTTTTTATAGTAGTAGTATCTGTAATAGTATTAACTTGGCCATTTACCAACTTGATGACCTTTGTAACTTTTAACGGTCAATCTCAACATTTGTCTTCAAAAAGGATCCATAAAAAATTCTTGGTGTTTTCAAGTAACGATACCGTCGCTACCTCTAAATCGCCGTAAAAACCGACGCAATCTAAAAGTCTTTTCTACTTACTGTCGTGACAATCGACGCAATTAGTAAAAGCCTTTCGCAAAAATCTTTCCTTTACCTTAGTCTTTCACAAAACGTAACCGGAAAATAGCTTCTTTTCTATCTTGCCAATCTGTGCTTAACCTAATAAACACTGATCAGCGTTGGTAGGCCTTTCTCGTTTCACTGAAGTCGATTCGAATCGTGGTTGAAGTAACTGGTGTATTTATTGCATTGAAAGCGGTAATGTGTTACTTCTAAGTTTGGCAGACCGCTAGCCGGTCTGCACACTGGTTTGTATGGGCTACTGCTTGGCCCGTGCCCCACATTGAATTGGGCACTCCACCGTACTTGACTTGCAGTCAATACAGAGTCAACTTGCAATTAGTACAGTCAGTCACTTGACTGTACTGGAATTTGACTGCTATTCCAACAATTATTTTCTATGATTCGAAATTCATTAGTGCCAACTTTCACCCAGTAGTGCTCACTTGGATCCATCAGTGCCAACTTCCACGTATCAGTGTCAAATTCTACGTGTCAGTGCCAACTTCCGTTCTCGATACTCTACGGCACCCGAGAATTAGACGGGCGCAGCGGCCTTGGCGCATGTCGCTCGTGCACATATTGTGTACGGGATATAGGATATAGGGACGACAACGTTCCAGCCGAGCCCCCGGCTGCGCGGCCTTCGGTGGGCTCGGTCGGCACCGTGCGCAAACACAAGAGCATGCCCATCGCACAAGACACGAGAGCCTCACTCACCCCTCGGCAGGACGTTGTGCGGAAGGAGAGCAGGATGCCAGGCGCGTCATGCAACGCCATCCCGTATCTGAAAGCTTCATTCTTGCCCCTCCATGGACTACCTGTGGAGACCGTCTACTGTCATCATGGTGTAAATAGATCCTGTGACTGGACCCCCTCCAACGCCAGCCACAATCATGTCTTCCGTCCAGCCCGACACCTGAACGCCGCCAGTGATTTCCGTAGTTCCCATCCTAAATGGTGCACATGAAGACTGAAAAAAAGGCACACATTGCGCCAAGGTGGTCGGTCACTCATGAAACGCATGAAATAAGACATCCACGCGCACGGGGACCAAGTAATGGGTCCCTGACGCCTCGCGAGTCCACAATCATCCATAGCAGACCATGATCAAGCTGCACAAATGGGGCAAGTCAATCGTGCAGTCAAGAGGCAACACCCAAACAGGCATCCAGTCGACCCGAGAGCCGTACTTAGATGTAAAGGCTGTTGGTCGCTACGATATCCCTCTTAATCTTGTTCAGCGAATCCTCAAACTTCTTGGTCAGCTCCTCATTGCCCATGACCTTGACGGCCTGCGCCATTTGGCGGAGCAGCTCCTCAAGGCGACGGAACAGGCGAATCAGAGATCCCTCATAGGCATCGACCATTTTGCTGTTGACGCGATGGTAGTTAGTGCCATCACGACATCATTCCAACTCGTGAGGAACAACCTGTGTCCAACGGAAAAGAAAACATACCAGATCTCCACAAAAGGCCGGCCCTGTGCCCATTGGTATACCGTCGCCATGAGCTGCCACTTCAAGCTTTGGACGTACTCCTCTTCGTTGACCTCGAGCTTGCTCTCCTGGCTAACCTTGGCGATAATGCGCGCCTGGGCCAGGACCTGGCGGTAGGGCTTGGCCAGGAGCTCCTTGAGCTCAGTCGTCTCGACCCTCTCGTCGAAGATGAACACACTCAGCACGGAAGCGCATATCTCAGGAGTCAGGTCGTTGAAGAAGCCGTTGAACAGCAGCTCGCTGAGGAGAAGCTCATGACCTTCGGTAGAGCTGATCTCACAGGCTACGCGGGCCTTCAACTGCACCACCTCCACCTCGTTGATGAAGCCCAATCGACGCAGGACACGCTTGCGGGCCTTGAGCTCATCCAACTGCGAGATGCTGTGCGCCTTGGCGATAGCCTTCTTCTTCTCCTTGATCTTGTCGCCCAGACTCGCCTTCTTGACGAACTGCTCCCACAGTTCGGGCAGGCGGGAAGAGTTGTGGAGGGGGTTGGCCAGCAGCTTGGACTCAAGCACCTCAATCTTGCGCAAGAGCTTCTTGAAGGAATCGTCGCGGATGCCCATGTTTTCGATCGGATCCAAGATGGGAATTCCGTCCGGGAACCGGCGCTTGGCCTCCTCCAGGTTCTTGCCGATGGTGCCCTTTTCCTGCTCCGTCTTCAGGTCGCCCTTGACGAACAAGCGAAGCTGACCAAAGGCTTTGACACAAGTCAGCAGCACGGGAACAACTTCGTACCGACAGAACTTCGACTGGGTCTCCATATATGGTCTGATACCAGGCGGCATAGCACCCTTGATGGGGGCACTGCGGGCGACCTCGTCGCTGCCTCCGTCCAGTCGCAGCAAGACGTCGATGGCGATGGATTCTTGCGGCGAATGCGCCGGCTCACCAGCATTGGGCGACCGACGACGAGTGAAATTGATAATGACGCCCCAATCGAAGTCGTCGCCGCTGGGAGCCTTGATCTGCACGAGACGACCAGGTTGCAAGAACTCAGTGCAGTAGATGGGAAGTTGGATCACGGAAACCATGCTCTTGGTGTAGTCCTCGAGCTGGTTGCGCAGGTTGTAGTACTCCTTGACGACGCTCTCGTCAGGAATCACCATGTTGTCCTTCTCCTGCTGCAGCGAGAGCAGCTCCTTCTCAAGAGCAGGCACACTCGCGTTGTTCTGGAACTGGTAGAAGCATCGCTCTAGCATGAACTCAGGGGAAATGGTCTCAATGCGCTGGAGGTTCAAGACCATGTTGTAGCTCAGGTAGAACGCCGAGTTGAGCTTGTCCTGTTGACCAGCCACCATCTCCCTTGCCGTCTCCGGTTCCAGCTTGCCATCAATCATCATGATCACGATACCGCGGTCATCGAGACCTCGGCGTCCAGCGCGGCCAGACATTTGGATGTACTCGCCAACCGTCAAGGGCCGTTGTTTGATTCCATCAAACTTGGTCACTTGTGAGAAGACGACGGTTCGAGCTGGCATGTTCAGACCGATGGAGAAAGTCTCGGTCGCAAACAAAGCTTTGATCAGGCCTTCTTGGAACAGAATCTCAATGGTCTCCTTCAAGATAGGAAGAAGACCAGAGTGATGGACACCGATGCCCTTCTCGAGCAAGGGGAGAATGTGAGTGAGTTGGGGGAGAGTGCGGTCCTCCTCGGACAGGGTTGCTATGGCGTTTTCGAACACAGTCTTAACCATGGCCTTCTCGTTTGCGTTGTTGAACGTCATGTGAGAGATACTGACTGCCATGGCTTCGCAGTCCCTCTTGCTGAAGTTGAAGACAATGACCGGATGGAAGGCCTTCTTCATGATCATCTTGATGAGCTTGGAAATATCGGACGAGGAGTCGGCCGATCCACCCTTGTTGGTCTTCTTGTTCTTGCCCCTTCCCCTCTGAGCAGCCATAGGGTCGCTGGGGTCAGCACCTTTCTTGGCCTCGATCATGGCCATAGCCTTGGCAAAGTTATCCTCCTTGAACTTGCCCTTCTCGTCCACAATGAGCAGGATGCCATCGCCACCAGCGGGGAAAAAGTAGTTCTGGAGAGGGGTCGGTCGGAAATCGGTGTAGACAACGTGGCAGGCCTGCCGGTGAATCTTGGCAATCCACTCGGCAAATTGGAAGGCGTTCGGGATGGTGGCAGACAGGAACACATAGCGGACCTTGTCCGGCAGTAGGATGATGGTCTCCTCCCAGACCACACCACGGGTCTTGTCTCTCAGATAGTGCACCTCGTCAAAGATGACCCAGGCCACCTCACGCATGATTTCGGAGCCACGGTACAACATGGAGCGCAGAATCTCCGTGGTCATGACCAGGCAACTGGCAGTGGGATTTATGGTCACATCTCCAGTCATCAGGCCCACATCACCAAAGTCGGTCAGGAAGTCGCGATACTTCTGGTTGGACAGCGCCTTGATGGGGCTGGTGTAGATGACGCGCTGGTTTCTCTTGAGACATTGTGCGATGGCGTATTCTGCAACAACTGTCTTTCCAGCACTCGTGTGGGCGGACACTAGAACCGACTCATCACGCTCGATCGAGGCCACGGACATGCTCTGGAAAGGGTCCAGTGTAAACTTGTATGTGCGTGCGGGCTCAGCCGGGGGCTTGTGGCTCGCCAGGGGGACGTATTCGTAGTCCAGGTCGGGGGGGAGGGCGACCTGATGCTGGATGTTGTGTGCGAGGGTAAGAGAACCAAGCTCCTGCGATGGCGCGAAGCCAGCGGCAGCATCTATCTCTCTCGACTCGGCGGTGGTGAAGTTGTCGGCCATAATAGGATCAGCCTCGGCCTGTTTCTTCCTCCGCTTCGGGTCCTGAGGACTGGAGGCACTGTTGGGCTCGTCGTCGGCATCGTCCTCGTCGTTGGAAGGCTCCTGGGCATCACCATCGGCCATCTCGAGGTTAGCGTCCGAGGTGCCATTCTTCATGTGTCCGTCAGCCTTTCGCTTCTTGCTCTTGTCTTTCTTGTCTTTCTTCTCCTTCTTGCCCTTCTTGGACGGCTTAGACGTGGAAGTCAGCGACGCCGCGACAGTGGCAGATGCCGGCGAGACGGCGGCGTCGGCGTCGGCGTGGGCGTGGGCGTGGGCGGGGGCGGCCACAGCGACGGGCGTGCCATTTGGCTGCTCCTCAAAGACGTCGAAGAGCTCATCCATGATGGCTCGCGGACGTGGTGAGGACGTCAATATTAGCAGTGATCTGTCGTCGAAGAGATGTCGGAGTCAATCCAACCGTGATCCAACAGGGACTGGCAGCCAAAAGCTGGTCGGCCTTGTGAGTCGATGTGTTGACGCGCTGGTGAGCTATCCAACCAAAGTTTGTTGAGACGAAGTAGCTTGGCTCTCGATCTCGATCGCGACTTTCAATTTTTACAAGCGATTGCGGCACCGAAGTCACTCTACTATGTACTGCGTAGTAGCGGGTTCGCAGGACGGTACTGTGCTGAACCCCTGTACCTGAACCTTGTATACATAGTAACCTGAACCCTGCCGCGGCGGCTGCGTGTTTCGCTGACCAAGCAATCTCCTGCCACGCCAACGTCGCGCAAATCTGTCTGGCCTCCTCCCCAACGTCACCACCGAACAAGCAATCATTCGTCACTACCAGCCACGTCAATCGCATTCAAGGTGCGCTCTGCCCCAACGTGCGCTACAATGGAAGGCATCCGAAGCTAATTGATCGCCCGTGCCAGATGTTCTCCCGCACTGCCGTCCGCGCAACCACGCAGGTCGCTGGCCGCCGAGGCTTCCATGCCACCCGCTCCCAGATGTCCTCGCCCTACCACTACAAGGAGGGCCCTTACTCCAACATCCCCTTCAACCCCAAGGCCAAGACCTTCCCGCTTCTGTACTGGGGCTTCGCCACGGTTGGCTTCGGCTCTCCTTTCCTGATTGCTGGTACGTTGCTTGGGCCCCTCGCGGTGGCACGCGCCCGCTGGCTGACACCGTCGGCGTATAGTTTGGCAAACGTACAAGCCCAAGGCGTAAGCTGCGATTCGGCTGGGCTTGGTGATGCTGGTGGGTGTGCGTGTCGCGGTATGATGGAGGGAGAGATCGGCGGGGGTGAGACGTTGGGGGTGGACAGATTTGACGACACGCAACTTCAGCAGTCCGCATTCCTTCAAGTCCCTAGACCCTTGACGAATCTCACTGTCGTCTCAGCTCATACGTAGAAGGTGGAAGTAGGCACGTTCGTGCTCCTGCCTTCGAAAGATCGGCGCGTCGTTGACCAGGACGTGACAGTTGCATGCCAATTGCGTGCCGGCCCTTCTGTAACTGACCATGTCTTTTTTCCGATCTCATGCTCGGTGTCGCTAGCCCCGTGCTTCCGTGAGTGCGTGTCGCCGAAGATTAGACAAGAAAATTTGCTAGTGAAGTGGCTCAGAGCTCGCTGCCCTTGGCAGTGCAGAGTGAGTGCGAGGTGGTGCCTGGCTGGGCCGGGGAAAAGGTGGAACGAAAATATCTGGAGAAGGGCAGTAGATGTTAGGCACTGAAACAGGCTTCGGGCAGGCCCATGAGGGTATAAAGGCTCAGCTTATCCGTTTGTTCACACCCTCTGACCTGGCAAATCACCGTGAACAGCTCGGCAATTTTCGCTCGGTTACACAGGTCAAATGTTGTGTACAAAAACTTGAAGCCGCGAATAAGTACGGTTTGATGGCGACTTTGGATAGGCATCATGAAACGTATTGGGCTTTGTGCTGAGATGTTCGGCATAAGAACTGTGCGTCTACCGAGCATTCGTTTGAGGACGAGAAGTTGACCTTGACCTTCAGGAGATAACTTGCACTATGTTGACACACGCTTTCCCATCCGTGGATACGGTGGTTCCTCTCCCAAACATACCGTACCATGGACGTGGAGCAAGAGTTGGGTTAGCAAGTGCTACAAAGAGCATGGTTCGTAGTCACCCCGACACTCTTCTCCGCGAACACCGGCCGCCGGGCTGATGTTTTTCCTGCGCTAAGATATTCCATGGGGTGGAAGAGGGAAGCGAACAAGGACGCTCAGACCGTGTTGAGGCGAGATCGTGTGCCCCTCCTGTTCACGCACGCCACCGCAGCCCCCCTTCCTCCCCAAATGACGGCGAGTGGGCGTCGGTGGCATAGGCCCCCAGCTGCCTTGCTGTGTCCACAGCAGTGCTCTCTCTTCTCGTCCTGTCTAGGTAAATCCCCCACCACGGCTGCTTCGCTCTCGGCAAGCAGATGCCGACCGCGTGCGTCCGTCGAGACCAACGGGCAACGAGGAAGCCCGCGGCAACAAGAGGCATGCCTCGTTCAATGCGCGAAGCCCATGGATCGCGTGCGGAACAGAGTCGCAAGCCGGCCGGTGCTCGGTAAATGGCCCCGAGCAACTGGCAGGGCTTTTGCTGGACGGCCTGAGGCAAGGTAGCGCGGCGCAGACGTTCATAGCGAAAATGAACCATCGTCGCAATATGGTATGGTATGTCTGCAGGTGAGCATTTCCGGGCACAGTCAATCGGCGTAGTCTCGGGACCGCGAAAATTGTACACATAGGAACGGGGGCAGACCGGTGACCGGTGGTTCCAGGCCATGTAGATCCGGTGTCGCTGACCGAGCGACAACCGGAACGGCAAGCCAGGCGTTGTGATGAACATGGCATAGAATCTGTGTGTCCTGCCCGTGGTTAACTCATAGAAAGCACCTTGGTGGCATAAGCAGGTGCATTCACTGACATCACAGTCAGTGATGGCCGCCTTGGGAAATACAAGTCCGGAACGAGACAATCTGGACAGCATCGTGGAAGTGGTGGACGTGTGCATTCCAGGCAAGCAAGTAGTATCATGAGCGGTCTGTAATGCAGTCCACCCCACCCGCCGCGCCGCGCCGCCATTAGTCTATCGCATGCCAACCACCCCTTTTCCGCCTCATGTCACTCTGCCCAAACATGCCCGTATCCGAATACGAATGATGCTGCTTTTCCGGATGCATCAAGTTGACCAAGAAGTTCTCAAAGAAGCTGACCTCATGTGGCTCAAAGTCCGTCTCGCACCGCGGCTGCAGCTGCGCCCACACGGCCCACAGCCGGTCCTCGGTGTCGCACCTGCGGAACGCGCGCAGGATCCAGCGCGCCATCCACACGTCCATGTACATGCCGTTGGTGCCCTCGGCCAGCGCCGTCCAGAACGCCGCGTAGACCGTGTTGAGCCGCTCGCGGCTCCACTTCTGGCCGGGCCCGCCGTAGAGCGCGAAGCCCTTGAAGAGCGCCAGGAAGACGGCGCCGTGGAGGGGCACCTGGAACCACTTCATGTCGTCGAGGTAGTGGACGACTTTGTCGAGGGCGGAGCAGCGGACGGCGAAGTGATTGAGCAGGATGCGGTAGGTTTGGATGTCGGGCACGATGGGCGATTGCTTCTGGAAGTGCCTGCGCAGTGACCCGCCGTCCCCTTCGATTTTGACATCGTCTTCGCCTTCGCCTTCAGCGTCGGCATTGACTTTATCATCAGCGTCAGCATCAGGATTGCGGTCACTCGCGTCTAGAATCTCGTCCCTAGAGTTGCCTACACCCTTGTTTTTTAGACTAGCCTCCTCTGCAGCGTATGTGCCACTCTTGACGATACCCTCGGAGTTGACCGTGGCCTTCATCTTAGCATCGCCCTTGACGTTGCGCTTCTTGGCAGATTTCTGAGAGATCTTGGCGAACATCATCAACACCTTCGAGATGACCCTGTCATCCATGTAATTTCGATAAGGCATTGCCGGCGCGCGCTCATGCGCAAGCTTCATGCGCTCGTAGACGAGCTCCGCCGCATATTCCTCGCCGCACCGCAGGAAGCCCGCGATGACGCAGTTCAGCGCGACGGTGTCGATCATCTCGCCCGCCTCGACCATCTCCTTGTATGCAGCGCGGATACCGTCGCTGTTCATCTTGAGGCCAAAGAAGTGGATCAGCGAGACGTGGTGGTAGCGGTTCCAGCGCAGGCTGCGCTGGTCCATCTCGCGGTAGAGCTTCTCGGCGAGGACAAAGTTGCCGGCCTTGGACGCGACGTCGAACAGAATGTTGAAAGTCACCGCGTTGCTCTTGATGCCAGCCTCGGTCTCCATCTCCTTCCACATGCGTATGGCCTGGGCCAACTCCCTGTGCCGGCTGTGACCAACACATCGCGCTGCGAAGGACATGGCAAAATTCCACTCTAGCCGAGTGAGCTGCAAGCCGGCTGTTTGGATATCGGAAACAACGGAAAAGTAGCGCACCATGGACGTGTGGTTCTTGTCCTCCCGGCCCAGGACCATCATGAACTTCTGGCGGACCCTCACGTGGAGGTAGGACATGCGCGGCTCGGGTAGCTTTTGATAGAGCTTGTAGATAGACTCGATGTCCGTCTTGAAAGGGTTAGCTAGGCGGCGGTTGACAGCGCGCCAGAGTCGATCTACCAGATGCTGGACGGAGTCGCTGCTGTTGCGGATCCCGGAGAAGTCTGCGAAGTCCCCGTCGTCGGAACGGTCCGAGACAGTCAGCTCGGGTCCGTCTGCAGGCGCATACCTACGCAAGTGTGGGTCGCGGTGGGAATCAAGGTAGTCTTCTGTCGTGCCCTTCTGAACCTGGTCGACGAGAGCCAGCATTTCTTCCTTGTCCTGGACAAAGCGCCCAGGGGATGCCTTGTCTCGCTTGTCGCCCGACTCCTCCTCCTCAGCCTTGTTGTTTATGTCCGAATGAGTCCATCTCTTCGGGATCTGTGTGATCACGGATCTGACCGTTCCATCACCACGCCTCAACGTATAGGGCAGCGCCGTCACAAGGGGCGGCGGCAGGATCCACTGCGTGAAGAACTCATTCTCAGCTCGCCGGTGGCTCGCCACCGACGGGCGCCTTGTTGTACCGACACCCCTCTGCTGGCGCTGCGCGGACCGCCATTGGCGTCCGCCATGCACCGTACTTGAGGGGTCAGCTCGGCTGTTGGTGCTCTGCCACAGGGATGACCGGGGAGAGAGGATTGCTCCGCAAGTGGACCTTTCAATTCGACTGGAGATTTTCATGAGCTTCCCCACCTGCTGGCTCCGTCACCGCCGTTCCATCGGGTTCCTTGCAAACGAGCGTGGCAGTGGTTTCGTCGAATCGGGGAGGCCGGAGTCGGGAGTCGGGAGTCGGGAGGGGAAGTCGTTCAGTACTACTATTGACGAGTATTTTAAATAAAGTTGCGAAGCTGGAAAAGCTCTGCCGCTGTGACGCAGCCGCGCGTGTATGTGGTGCAGGGGTGTCGTTAGCGGCAACCAATTTTCGGAACCAATGACGACAAGCAAGTCTGTTTGCGCCGGCGAGCAGCGCACTGCCAGTTCCAACATTGACGACAACCACCAAGACCTCATC
>JASMMZ010000008.1:6625034-6708078 GCA_038502455.1 Anisogramma anomala | reverse complement strand
AACCCCACCAGCAGCACCGCCGAGATCCCGCCCGTGTGGCTCAAGGTCGTCGAGCGCTACCCGCCCGCCGAGATCCTCACGCGGCCCAAGCCGACCGTGCACCGCGACCCGGACCCGCGCCAGCGCCGCCCGCGCCGCCTCTTCCACCCGCAGCGCATCAGCTTCCCCGAGGACGAGCTGCGGCGCACCTTCTTCCGCGACCACCCCTGGGAGCTGGCGCGGCCGCGCATCGCCGTCGAGCTGGACGGCAAGGACGGGCGCTACGTCGACTGGAGCCGCGGGCTTAGGCAGCCCGGCTGGCTCGTGTCGGGCGAGTCGTGAGTGGCACCGCCCTTCTTTGCTGTGGGAGACAAGCGCAGTCTGGCTAACAAGATCGTGTGCCCAGGGTCGTCCAGCGGCAACTATGGCTGATGGAGAACGGCGTCAGCCAGCAGATCCAGAACGAAGCCAGCGGCGAAATGGAAGTCATCAATGTGCCCTGTACCAGAGAGCAGGCCTACGACATTGTGCGCAAGGAGTTCTACGCGATACGGCATCAGCAGGACGTCGAGCGTCGTATAGCAGCGGAGGAGGCGCGCATGGTCGGCGCGTACTTTGGCCGTGGCAGGCTGGAGGTCGGCATGGGGCTCGAGAACAAGACCTTCGATGCCTGGAAGAAGTGGGCCGAGGACCGGAACGCCAAGCTCACGGCAGATCGGGCGTCGGCATATGCGAATTACAACACGGATGATGATGATGATAGGAGTGCGATAGAATTGGCGGCGGATCTGGCTGTCATAGAGGGTCATGATTCGGCTGATTCAGCCGTTGACAAACCAATTTAGTAGAGAAAAGAACACAGCAGGAAACTCACGACGTTCGGATTTCAAAACAGAGATGAATGCATTAGAGCTTCTTTTATGTATGCACTTTGAAGTATGAAAGTCTCGTGTCCTGCCCACCCAAAAGATGGCCTCTGGGGATCTGTGCAAAGGGCTGACACTACTCCACATACCAACATTTCCACCCACGAGAGCCATAATCACCCCTCCATTCCTGGTCTCCTAACCCAAGACAGGCCAAATGCACGGCTCCCAACACAACTCGTAGCCCAGTTGTGTAAAGCTTAGACCGCTCCCTGTGATGTTCCCATAGCTCAAGACAGGGCAGATTCACGTCCCCAACCAACACACATCGCAGCCCAATTGTGCAAAACCTTGGACCACGCCTCCTGTCAAGTCTTCATAGCCCGCTTGTCCAGACCCTTGTGTCATTGTCACAGCTTGCCACCAGCCTGGCCTACTCATCAGCCCGCTCAGTATCCTGCTCAAGAGCCTGGGCACCACGGGCCACCTCCTCACAATAGTCTGCCCATTTCTGATTGACGTTTCCGATGCAGGTCTTTTTGTAAGTCTTGGCCAGCGCCTCGGACTGGACGACGAACAAATTCGCCATCATGGTCCAGTAAAACAGCTTACCGGTGAGGCCCAACTCGTGGCCGCGGGCCCAAGTCTCCATGAAGACGACCTTTCCCTTGCTGTGAGGCATGATGAAGAACATCTTGAGGATGAACACAACGACAGCGACGACGAAGCCTGTGCCAGGGCCATTGGTGACAATGACATCAGGGAAGCGGAAGAGCTCAGCACGGGGGTCATTGACACGGGGGGCAGGGATGGTACACAGGTAGCAGGCAATCTGGACGGCCGACACAATGCAGGTACGGATCGAGGAGCTGTAGGACTGATGAACCTCGCGAGCCCGCTTGGCGGTTGTCATGTCAGACGATCCGTCGGCGCCACCAGGATACTTGTTGCGCAGCGTGTGCTCCAGGGCCGCGGCCTGATTCATGGAGTGATTGTCATTTACGGTGCGCAGGTAACGACGGTGGACGTTCTTGTTGGGAACGTGGGTCAGTTTGATCAGGGCCATCAGCTCGGTCGTGTGGCCACCCGAGCCCAGGACGTAGAAGTAGTAAGCGGTCGGCAGCTTCGAGAGGTCTCCAAGCGGGCTGTTGCTGACCTTGGCCCGCTTGTTGGCAACAAACTGACTCAACGCCGAGAGCTACGATTGTAAGTCAGTTGATGCGCATAACGCAACCACGAGGTCTTGTGTGAAAGTATGTCTTGGTGGTAGCAAACTTACCGTGAAGAACAGCGCAAGGAGGGTAATCATGGAGGGCAACATTGCGGTTGCAATGTTGATGGTCGGGCCGGTGCTGTGGCTGACGAATGCGATGCCGAACAGTATGGGAGCGAACACTACCGAGAAGAGGCTGGTCGATTCAGTGATCTTGACGAGGATGGCCAATGAAGACTGCGATTGAGGGAGGATTAGTCAATGATTCGGGTGTGCTTGCAGGGGGCTTGTGTAGCGGCATCCTCACTGTGAACAATATGCCAGTGGGTAGGAGACCGGACTGCACCATGGCTAAGGCGGTGATGTTGTCCTTGTTCTTGGCGTTGAATAGACTCAGAATGATGGAAACGGTGGCTGCAACCATCCAGATGCAGGTGGCAACATTCACGAATCGAAACGTGATGAACGTGAGACCTTTGGCAACCACGGGTGTGGTGGCCTGCTCTTGGGGAGCTCCAGGCTCAGAATCGAGATCGGAATCCTCGTCCACACCTTCAGAGACAACAGTGACCTCTTGGAATGGGACTTTCGAAGCATCAACCCCAGACCTCTCCAAGTGAGTTTGGGCATCAGCCTTGTAACCAGCAAGACACGCGTAGCTGACAAACATGTCCTTCACAGCAGGTCCAGCAGTGGAGCCCACGTGATTTTTAATCTCAGACTCAATCGTACCCTCAGTATTGTTCAGATTGTCTTTCTCCGTGAAGAGAGAGGTGGTGCTGTCATCATTGTGCACAGCTTTAGTCTGGGGCTCATCCGAATTAAGGCTGGGGGTCTGGGGGATGTTGTTGTCCTTGCCTAAGGGGTTTGAGGCTGCATTTTCGTCACCAGGCTGCACTTGAGCTGGTAGGCACATCTTGAAGGTTCCCTGTGCCACCTTCTCCTGAATGTTGGCCAGGCTGGCCAGCTTCTCAGCCTCCGACTTTACAACCTTCTTTGCCTGGGGGAAGCTGCTTCCTTGCTCGGTACCAGCCATGCTGTTGAATGACGAGAAGTCAGGAAGAGATGCCATGTTTCGTGTACGTTGGTGATGAAATTCTTGGGGGCGTTAGAAATTGTGCATCACGTTGCCTTGTCATTGGGATACAACTTACAAAGACCATTCAACAATGCGCAAAATCACCTTACAAACGAAAAGAAAGGAGAAAGAAAAGAATGAGATTGATTACCATCTCACAGCCTGGAGATTGAAACCGGCACACGCAATCAAAGCAGGTTGCATGATCTGAAAGTTGGGTAAAAGAAAGTGGAATGTGACACGATGGTGGGGTCGAGTTCAAGTCTGGATTGAAGGAGATGACGACTCAGTGAGTTGCAGGGATCAGCAGCGGCTTTGGCCCCTACTGTAACCTACTGTACTCTTCACCCCTGGGCCCTGCTCAGCCCTATGGCTAGCGGCTAGCCCCTCCAAATTGGCCACCAAATTGCCAGCCCAGCAGCCCTCGCAGGCAGCCCCAGCAGGCAGGCCCCAGCATGCGATTGGACCTCGGGAACTTTCTTGCGCAACGAAACACTGAAGCCATCGCCATCGCCCATTTTCGCAATGTAACTCGAGGTTTCTCTTCTGCACTGCAAAAACAAAGACAGAAAACCGAAACCGAATGCTCAAGTCAACAATCCAAACCATTTTTGTCCATCTTCTTTGCTTCTTTTGCTATCAAATCAAATACCTATACTCGATCGAATCTCTCGAGCTCTATACTCGAAAGATTCGAAGATTCGAGCTGACCTGACGCCTTTCACTGACGCCTTTCACTGACACCTTTCACTTTGGCTTCTTCCTCAAATGCATCAACCTCCAAAATGGCGCCCCGATCAAAGCTTGGAAAGCTCCTGACTTGCTTCTACTGCGGTCGCCGTTCAACCACCCGTTTCGACGGAAAGATACAGCACTTTGACTGTGCCAAGTGCGCCGCTACCAACTTCCTCGACGCTGTAAGTCAACTTGCGACGCGACAACACGCGATTTTGACGTTTCGGTGACTGGGGACGGAAGACTAACACTGAAGCACAGACGGGTGATATCACAGACCCTCCCGTCGCGACCACGGACACCCCCGACGCGCCCACCTACGCGCGTCAAAGCCCTAGCCCGAGCAACTCCCATGCCCAGCAGATCTTCTGCGACAAATGCACCAATAACCAGCACCTCCTCGTCGCCTCGCTGGCTCAATACTTCCCCGATGATCCCGATGATCCCGAGTACGCTGAGCGCGAGCGCAGCTACTACAAGTTCCGCCGCAACACCGAGAAGTGCTACCCCCAGTGCTGCAGCGATTGCGAGCCCAAGGTTCGCGTGCAGCTTGGTAAGGCCAACTACACGGCCAAAACCGATTGGCTTCGCCGTCAGCTCGACTACAGTGCCCAGACCCGCATACTCCTGACCAAGACTGGCGTTAACTATGCCGCGTCTACTGGCAAGTGGATGTGGATCATGTCCTGGTTCCTCCAGTTGCTGTGGCACCTGATGCTCATTCAGCGAGTCGTCGTCACATCCCATGAAATTGACGACAAGTCGTGGAGCATGCTGGTAGCGCGTGTTGGCGGTCTCGTTACGACCCACCTTCCTACCCCCGAGCGCGTCATGTCCTGGAGCTTCTGGCTCACCCTCCTCAGTATCTGGTGGAACCCTAGGTGGGTTGAGTCCTGGCGCGGCTTCGTCAGACATCTGTACGGCTTCAAGAACTTCTACATCTACCAGGCCATGATCTTGGCGCTCAAGTTCCCCGGCTATGTCAACGTCTCCATCATGAACACCCCGCGAGCGCAGCGTGTGACCGTCCAGGCCATCTCTCATGGTTCTATGGCAATTCTTATGTATGTCTTATACAGGTTCGCCCACAGGTCGATACGAACCGACAACAGGAAGCTATGGCTACCAACGCCTGGCTCCATTCTCGCCAAACCGCCGACAGGCACACAGCCACGGGACTCACCACCCGAGCCGACCGGCAACGGCGAGAAAACCATGGCAGACATCCTCGACGATATCCTCAACGAACCTTCAGCCTCGACGCCTTCACTCGCTCCTCAGCCTGCATTCAGTCCTCGGCCATACCCGGCAAAGGTGTCCTCTGTCGGTAAATTTAACAGCATGCCTATGATTGGCACACGGGGCTCATACAACCCAACTAACAGACGACCCTCGACGCCTGACCATGATTATCGGCCTTCTCAGTCTTACACGGCAAACGTCCCTCCAGTCGATCAGTTTGACCATATGCCTGCCATCGGTATGCAAAGTTCATACAACTCGTTCCAGAATCCCACCCCAAAACCTGCACCCCACCCATCCTTGGCCTTCTACGGCAACTATCTCTGTCGATTAGTTCGACTACATGCCTCGATTTCCTCGTAACAGTTTAAACCCGTTCATGAACTCCACCCAAAAGCCTGCATTCAGGCCTTGGGGCCCCGTACTGAACATTTCCTATGTCGATCGTTTTGATCACTGGCCCTCAGCTGCTACTTTACGAAGCTCATTCCTGCAATGTACAGCGCCCTCTCCGGCCCCGAACCCCTTCAAGAACCTTGGCTCCCCATCCACATCACGGCCGGGCACATCCGGCAGCAATATGGGCTTCGGCAGTTTGTCTCTCTCAGACCAACCCCAAACACGTGCCCAAACGCGAGCCCAAACACGCGCCTCCCAGTCAGGTCACCAGCAACGCTTCCAACAGCCAGTCCGGAAGCAGCAGGCTCCGCAGCCCCGCCCCAGCTACGAAGTCGAGATGGAGTGGACGCCCGAGAAGTCTCAGCACCGCGCGTTTGCCACCTACAGGCCCGGCCAGCCGCCCGAGAAGCGCGGCTTCAACGAGACCCCCGTCGCCGACAACCTGAACAAGGTCTTCTGGGCCAGGATCCCGCCCAAGCCCACCACCCCGGCGCAGCGCCTCTTCAACCCGCCTGGCCAGCCTGTCATCCGCACCAGCCCCACCACACCGGCACAGCAACAGGCCGCCACCAACCACAGCAACCAGCACAACTTCCTGGGCAGCAGCAGCAGCAGCAGCAGCACCGCCGGCGCCGGCGCCGGCGCCGCCCGCGGCAGCGGCAGAATGATGTTTAGCAAACTCGAGCCGTCCGACGCGCGGCCGCCGGCCACGGTCTTCGCGCAGCCCAGCTTCCTCCCGCCGGCCCCGCGCGACGAGCGCGACTCGCTCGCGGAGATCTTCAAGAGGAACTTCAGCCTGTCGGACGGTGCCGAGGAGCGGCGCGGCGATGCAGCAGGCGGCCAGGGCGGCCAGGGCCTGTTGTCCAAGGTCAAGTACTCGTTGTTTGGCCTGGGCCTCGCCGTCGTCAGCCACCTGGTCTACCAGTACTTTGTCTAGGTGGAAGGATGGATGGCCTGCGGAGGGTTGTCCCATGGATAATAATCCCATGGAGGAGGAAGGCGACTTTCCCGTGGAAGGGAGGAGGATGTAACGAAATTCAGGAACGCTTGTCCCACAAGAGCAATATGCACGGAAGGGCGGGAGCACTGTTTCTGTGTTTTAAGGGCAATAGTCCCACGATTACGGCGTTTTGGTTTTGGGTTTTTAGTGTTATTACCGTCAATGTTGCGGGAGTATTTGCCGGGAAGGCAGATGGTTGCACAGCATATGAATGGCATCACCAGGGAAGATACCCTCTGACATTGTTGGAAGTTTGGTAAACTCGCTGCCCATTGTGGGAAGGAATTGGAAGTGTTCCCCCGTGAAATCAAAAGAAAAATCGGGCCGGATCATGTGAATGATCAAGGGTGCCCTTTCCTTTTACCCAAACGCCAGGAGGGCTGCTCAGCGCTTGATCAGCCTCCGTGTGTATACCCTGAGCCACAATCCTGAGACCAGAATCCCTTGCCCGCTAGTGTGAGGTCATGATGCAACTCAAAATTGGCCGTTAAAAAAGCAAGAAAGAAAAAAAAACCCGCAAATCCCACCTCCAATCATTTGTTCTCAAGTCCACAAGCACCAATCCTTTTGACGGACCCATGGCTTGAAGCCAGGCAGTCCAAATCGTCATGTTGCGGGACCAGCGGACTGGCACCCATGAGAACCATCCGTGGGCAGCACTAGGAGTAGCGGCTCTCGAAAAGGGTGGGCTGGCTCGTGAGGCGGTCGAGGGAATGCCAGACGAGGATGACGACCGCCGCGACGAGGAGGAGGCGGCCTTGGTGAGGGCGGGCCAGCGGCTGGGGCCCGGGGCCGGCCGCTGCTCCTCCTAGCGACGGAGGCAGCGGCGTGGGAAGGGCGAGGGGCCCGGGCTGCTGTGCAAAGCCCAGGTGCGCGATGTCGGCGAGGCGGAACGTGCTGATGTACGCGATGTCGCCGTCGCGGATCTTGGGGTGGGCATAGGCCTTGTACTCGTCGATGATGCGCTCTGTGTCCCACTGTTGGAGCATGCGGGTGATGGCCACAACGCAGCCGGTGCGGTGCTGTGGAAGTTAGCTGGCGGAATGTCGGAGCAGAAGTGACAGGTGACAGAGAAAATACCTTGCCCTGGTTGCAGTGGATCAAGATGGGCTGGTTGCGCTTGTCATGGACCACCTCCAGGATTGATGACATGGTGCTAATGGGAATGGTCTGTTTCTTTGTGCCCTCCATGGTGATCTGAATGTGGTTGATGTTGCAAGCCTTCATGAAAGGCTGGAACGTCTCAGGAATGTCCTTGTCCACCAGGGAACTAGTAACCTTGTTAGTGTTCAATAAACCACCAGTGTGGAGTGTATCAAATGAGGACTCACATGATGGACTTCAAGCCCAGCTTCTGGAGGAAGGGGTAGTCGCTCTCCTTAGGATAGCTACTGCGGTAGATACCAGGAATAACAGTGCCGAAGTTGTGAGGCGCACCAGGACCCTTCTTTTCTTCACTGGACTCCTTGGATGAGGTGCTCTCTGTGGCCTGTGAGGAGACTGAGCTGGTTGGTTGGGTAGATGACCTTGAGCCTTGCCGATCCATCTTGACACTCTGTGACCTGTCATGAGTCTCATGCTTTACCATGTTAATGTAGGATTTGCGCTGGGAGAGTCCCTTGTGACCCTCGTCAGACTTCTTGGTCTCTTTTTGATCCATGATGGCCAAGGTGCTGTGCGTTGGGTCTGAAATATATGTCCTTATCCACACCCCCTTGCGTTGCTGTGTTTGCAAGATCTGCCCAAGACTCAGTTCCAGAAGTCCTTGAACCCCCCCAAAAGGGAGCCAATACAATGTTAATACAGAGATCGGATTGTCCAATTGAATTTGAAACCCAGGGTTGACTTCCAGAGATTGCTTCCAGTAAGTCGCTTTCAGCTGAAGTTGATGGAGAGTTCTGAGGTGAGCAAGAACTGGGTGAAGAAGTGCTGTTTTTTTGTAGAGTGATGGCCAGGCATGAGGTGATTGATAGCTGGAGAATAGACTGGGACTAACAGCAGCTAGCGGGCAGAACCTTTTTCGGATGACGGAGAGGTCAAGACGGGTTGATGGTCCGAGGTCAGGGAGTCAGTCCTCGATGGCCAGAGGGCTCTCGATCAGAGAACGCTGGAGTAGAGGGCCTGAACATTCATGAGGTCCATCTTGGTTTTGTGAAGGGGCTGGTTGGTGAGTCCGTGTTTGGAGGCGCCGCAACAAGTGAGGCGTGATGATCCTAGACGTGCCAAAGGTGTGGAATGGGCAGTCTGTACTGTGATTGAGGTCGGATGGTGAGTCTAAAGGGGAGTTCAGACTTGACAGTGTGTGTTCCCTGGGAATAGATGTTGACTTGGAAAAGTGGGACGATGCTTTGTATTGGGAAGAGGGTGCGATGTTGATGGCAGAAAGGAGAAACTGATCGAGGAGCAAGCCGGGGGAGGGCCCACAATAGTGAATGCAGTGGAGCCACTCTAGGGGGTGGCCGGCCCCATTTCCATACGCTAAACCATGTTTGTTCATAGGTCACAGTCTTGCACTAGCAAACCATGTCACTGAGCTGAGAGGCCTGTTTGGTTTGAAGTTTTCAATTTCAGTGCATGCTACTAGTACAGGCTATGGTTGCTTAGATTGGACCTGCTACAGGATACAGCACTGCACTGTACTGACCTGTCAAGCCTGTGAGCAATGACGTCTACACAGTACTCACCCAGGACTTGTGCTAGGACTTGTGCTCAGCCACATTTTGAAAGCCCTTTCACTTTCAATATCTGGGCTGTTCTGTCTTCCGGCTGAGCCTAAGTTCTTTGCCTAAGTGCACTGCCTGAAACTTTGCTGGGAAGTGAAGAACACCACAGACAAATTGCACACATGACTAGCTTCCTATTCGGGACGGACCTCCATTTCACATTCATAGTACACAACATGCTGATTGCTGACTCTCGCCAAGTGACACGAAAAGGGCCTGTGCCACAAGCACTTATCCCACTGGTCACACCACGGCATGCACATGCAATGTACTACATAGATGTACTACATAGTACACCTGCTGCATGGCAATCCTCGTAGATTCACTGGCATTTTGCTGTATGTGAGATCGATCCATTGGCTGTGGGGGCTTGGGGGCTTGTAGGCACTGGGCCTCAGCCCTGGCACATGTCACTACTCTGGTGGTATGGGTAATGAAAACCGTCCATGTCATGTGCACATGGTCCGTGCAGCCACCTTAACAGGGATGCATTCCCCCCTGTCAGGGATCTTTTGGGTGGGGCTAGCATTCTTGGCAACTGTGGCGCATGGATCAAATACCTGACCAGCATACCCATACCACCATAGTAGTATGTTCGCATACTTGCAGTTTGCAAGGATCGAGTAACGGAGATATCTGCATGATCAGCACAGGGATGCTCGAATCTGGTTCCGCACTGTTATGCAAGTCCTGTGGCTGAAATAACGAGTCACACTGCTGCCACAGCCACTTCACACTTCACTCGTGTGGACGCATCTGCATGCAAATGGCTACAGTGCCAGTCAATACTACGTACATCATCCGTCCAAGAGCCGGTCTCGGGTGACACGTGCTCGGCAACATCCACTGCAGGGAATGGCCAAGGGCCGGAATTGGCCCGTCTCTGGGACCGGGCTCTCACCACTGCATCGTGTGGGTTGGGGTTGGTAAGGGGAAATGCCTCAAGTGGCACGAGTGGTGGGAGTTTTTGCGCCGTCATCTTTTCCCACTCGTAAGCACCTGTCTCTAAGAACGCAGCCCATTCCTGTTTACAATACTTGGTCAGCACCTGGTGTGATTGGAGAGTTTGAGCAGCCGGAATTACATGCTACTTCTCCGAGGGGCCTCAACCATTCCTCTGGACCCCGTTCGTTTGTTTGATCTTGACACACTATGGGGATGGTTATGGTCAACTCACTGTGGAGTCAGAGCTAAAAGGAGGGGTAAAATAACCAACACAGCGTCTTATAAATGATGCATCTTGCTTACGTCTGTAGCTGGTTTATACCAGCGGAGCATCTATTGCTGGGCGTTGGTGCCTAGGGTTAAGATGGACCAGGCGTGAGGAGGACGATCCTACATTTCTACCGTGACGCTGACTGGGCGACAACATGTTTCTGACACAATCAGATAGTGCCTGCTGGAGGGCAACTGGTTTTGTAGGGGGATAATGGCTACTGATGTTGGTACACGTGTCAACGTGTATTGCGTGCAAGCAATTGCAGTGCCCAATTCATTATGGGGCACGGGCCGAGCAGGGACCCATACAAATTAGGGTGCAGACCGTCTAACGATCTGCCAAACTTAGAACTTACACCCACACTCAAATCTTATACCATACAATTTGTTACTTCGACCAATAATTCGAATCAACAACCGTGGCCACTTAAAAACCTACCAACACAAATCAGTGTTAACTACTCTAGTAATCAACACAGATGAGTAAGGTAAAAGAAAGGGATACGACTTTTTTAAGCAACTGGAGTTTAACAATCAAAGAGGTTCCTATTGAGTTTAAAATCTTTAAACTGTGTTTATCACTTTGTAATCTCTTTAACATATTGAAAATGTATCAACAATATTATCGATAATTTACAAGGAAGGCTTCATTATATCTTCTTTTTAATTAATTCAACATATAAAATATTCATTGAATACAATAATAAACTTGTAGATATTATTAGATATCACTATAGTTAGCAAGTGTAGGAGACCATGTTTGCGGAGTATATGATAGCGTGTTACGCTGCAAGAAGCAGTCTTACAGAGTGCATGACAGCGTATCACGCCCTAAGAGGAGCGATGTTAGTAGAGTATATAGTAGAGTGTTATGCACCGAGTGAAAGCTTATAAGCTCTCACCTAAGGCGTACACTCTCTGGATACCTCTACTCCCTTTTGTATAATTTTATCTACAATACTAATTTAAATAATATATTATCTTTTATATACGTTAACTTACACACCTAACCAATACTAATTAGTACTTGACTTGGTCGATTGCTAATAGTTTGGGGGGGAAATACGAACTTTAGTTAAATACTTAAAATAGGATGTTATAGCGTTCTTAACTGTTCTGTATTCCAATATTACGATATATAAGAAATGCGCTGGAGCTTGAAAATATATAGAAGTGTAAAAAGATTGTAAAATTCGGAGTAATTTTAAAATTCATAACTTTAATATAATATTATTAACTCGATTTTTACCTTGTAATTATTCAAAGTCCCATTACATTACTATTAATTCGGTTAGTGTTTTTGATATATTAGGGTACTTATTAAAAAGAATATTATCACGTATCAGTTACGCAAGTTAAAACCATTAAATTTCGAACCCCTTCATTGAGATTTATCCGATTAAAACGTATCGGCTATATATACTAGTAAATTTTGAACCCTTTCGTTGAGATTTATCCGATTAAAACGTATCGGATATATATACTAGTAAATTTCGAACACTTTTGCTAGGATTCATCCAGCCAAAACGTAACATTTATACCGCTTACGCACACTTTGAAAGCGGCTAAAACAATTTTTGAAGCGTTTAGACAATACCCCAAGCGCCTAAAACAGCTTCCAAAGCGTTTATTAAAAAAACAAAAACGCCTAAAGAAACTTTTGAAGCACTTCGGCATATTTCGAAAGCGCTCAAGACAATTTTCGAGGCGCTTTCCAAAACAATGGAAGCGCTTAAAGCAACACACGGTCTTCACATACCATTTTGATCCTTACATACTAATTCTCTACATCGAACACACAACTTTTTTACCCTCATTTCCCTTACTGTATACCGCTTGTTTAAGTTGATATTTGCAACGTTTGAGTTTATTAGTTACTTAGTTAATACAGCACTAGTAAACGTTGAACGCCTCATTTGGAATGCTTAGTTATGCCTTATTTTGCTTTTTATTTGCACTTACAAACGCTAAACACCTATTTTAGCATACCTGGTTATATTTTATTTATCTTTAATAGATATATTACGTACTCTATGTTTAAATCTTTATTGCTATGCATTTTTATTTAAACTATTTTATTTCGAACCCTCTTTGATGATGCTATTTAAAGCGTACTTAGATCCCATTTAATATATTATTATAATATCGGAATCGTTTACGTATATTTAGAAAGTAACCGTAATGGTTTTTAAAATATTGCGGTACATTTTGCACTCCAATGACTTTAGCACTACCAATAACAAGTTTAATTTAATCCAACGAGAATATAAACATTTTATCTAAGTATGTAACGTTTTTAAATAAAGTTTTGAAGTTAATCAACCTGAATTTGTAAGATAATATAATTAAAACGCTGGTAAAGAACCTTGACGTTTGGAATATAAATACGTACGTTATAAACGCATTTTTTCGTTATTAGTATATAAATGCTTAAGGATTCGATTCATTCGATGATTTCCAAGAGTAGATTTAGGATTCAACGTTGAAAATATAGCGTACGGTATACAATTTAATATAAAAAGTATTACAAATGTTAGAATAGTAGAAATTATAGTACATTAAGTCAACTTTAATTATAGTAAATTTGACTATACTGATTGCAAGTTAAGTGTATTGTTTTGTGGGTCTGCTGTATTAACTACAAGTCAAGCACAGTATGAGTCTACTTCATACTAAGTCATGGATCAAGCAATTATCCATATAAATTACTGTGCAGACTGGTTAGCAGTCCTCCAAATCTAGAACAATACATCTACCACTTGACCATTCCAATACTACTGTTACTTTAACTACGCCTCGAATCGACAACATTTTAACGTCTAAAGCCCTACTAATACTGATCAGTAATTATTGAGTTAAGCACAAATAAGCTAAGTAAAAGAAGAAGTTACTTTCCAGTTACGCTTAGTGAAAAACCAAGGTGGAGGAAAGATTCTTGCGAAGGGCTGTTATGATCCAAGAATCAACTGCAGGTTATGGAACAGGCCAGCAGCCAGCTGCGCCATTGGTAGCTTGATGTCCAACACATTAGGCGGGGAACATCTCTTATGTCGGCAACACAGGGTTAGGGTTAACGCACGGATGCATAAGATATATTGGATATCTTGTTATCCAAGCTATCCAGTACTAAAGATGGTACGAAGGTACGGATATATAAGGTCACGGTCATCACCACATAGATAGTATTTCCTTTATAGCTCTTCAGTTATCAATCCATGTATTCAGTCTACACATCTGAATAGCCTCATGGCTTTTGATCATTACTTGCACGGTTGCGATATTGTTCACTCAGCATCTCTGCTATCTTCTTGATAACATAAACCCTCTGACACCTTCTACATACTTATGGGTATTTAGTGTGATCATTACAAGGGCCTCTACTATTGAGTCGGTTTTTCACGATAGTAAGTAGAGAAAACCTCGACATTGCTTCAATTTTTCACGGTAATTAAAAGATGGCGATAGTATTTCTATTCGAAAATGCCAAGGAATCTTTACTATATCTCTTTTGAAAACAGTAAAATTAACCGTTAAAAGTTTTAAAATTCGTTAAGTTAGTACTACTACGGGTACTATTATCAAATGTGTTACTATTGTAAAAACGGCTAATTCCAACGGCTTAAAACTTTTAACCACAATAAATAACCTTTAAACTTACCTTTAATACTGAATTTCGCTCTTAATACTAAGTTTTTCTTTTACTTTACTTTTTCTACTCTTTTTATGCTACTGTAATCGTTAAGATCGCTATACCGAACAAAAACTTTAAAATTTGCCAAGTCGTGTTAAGGAAGCTACGTCGCACGATTCAATACCAAGTTGCCAAATCCCTACGGGAATTTACGCTGAAACACCAGGCTTTCACGTTTCCAAATCGTTAAGTTCCCTTACTCAAGCCTTTTAAGCTTATTTCACTTTAAGATTGCTTTCGATTAAGATTGAATTAAGGAAATTAAGGACTTCGGATATATTTTTACGCCTATTTTGACCAGAAAATTCAAGAAAGATATGTTGATGCAACGTTGTTTTCAAAACACCTTACCGATTATATTAGTTGGTATATCTTCAAATCCGATATTGATGAAAGGTTTGGTCACGGCGCTCGCGCTTTTCAATACTTTCGAGAGTTTTTTACTATTGGACGATAAATATATGAAATATATTCTAGAGGGGAGTTAAGGCCAAATTGAATAAGGAGGTTATCTGCCATGGCATTTATATCTTAGAAAAGACTTTATTGTGATTGGCAAAAACCTTTTTCGAATTGGCCCAATATAACAACCCGTTTGAAATCTTAATCCTTAGGACCTACAAGTAAAGGATAAAGGTGTTGAAGATCTTTAACTCCCTTACACACGTTTTAAAAGAACTTATTCCAATCTTTAATTGAGTAAAAACTTTTTATGCACCGACGATAAGGAATTTATTGATTCATTCGGCAAACTAGCACTTTCACGTAATAACGCGGAGTACTTCCTTAGTTGTGGTAAGGTGTGTAAAGCAGCGGTTGCCAATATAGTAAAAGGAATTGACGTTGGCGTTATTATGTTAATTAAATAAAATTGTCAAATCTTTTAAAATCTTCTCTGCATCTTAATCCTCATTACCCCTTACTTTTTCTCTCAAAATCGCCGAGTCTTTCAAAACAAAACTTTCTACGGTAGGTACGCCTATACGCGCGAGCCTACTATAAGTTATATTATAGAACTTTACCTCTTGGGTTAGGCGATTATAATTACCCATAATATTGAGACTTTAAGGGCTTAATGTTTGATTTGATAGGAAATACTATCGACAACTGGGACTATTATCGCAACCTTTGTCCTGAATCTGTTAAAATGATTAATCAAAACTGTAAGTTTTTTGTGAATTTCGCGAAGATTTGGAATAATATAGAGAAGTATAATGGAAAGCCTTATAACCTTTTAGACACAGTAACAATACTCTTTTAAAACATTTTTAAGTAAATAAAGGTTTTTTTTTTAGATTTTATATACTATTTCCTTAAAGTTTTACAGGATACACCATAGATTATTACCTAACATTTTTAACGAAAGTTAAACCTTTTCGCAAGGTTAACAACGATATGAAAAGCTACTTCAAGTACGATATCACCTTAAGTAATATTATATAGATTGGGTTACAACGAGGTAAACAATGATAATAGTTTAAAAGGGGAGGAAATACCAATCAATACTTTTAACTAAATGTTTGATAAGATAATATTATATGAATAAGTAATGGAGAACACACATGCTTTTTCTACGAATAAATACGGGTAGTAGTTACATATTGGTACGCATGTAAGGCGGTAATGTAATATTGAAAAAATGTAGTATTATGACGATAGAAGAGGAAGAAACTAGAACTAGAAGCGAAGCTCAGCGGAGTTAAGCTTTGTAGTATAATGCAGTCACGGATACATGCCTTCTCAAAGTGTACTATAGTCCTCATATATGTATCACTCTATGCAAATGTACAACATTACGGGCGTAAATAGGTTCAAATACTTTTTATGACGTTTAAATGCTACCTGTAAGGGATGTGCAGCCAATTAATATCCCCGCTTACCACCGTAATAATACATAGGCTAAAATCGTTCGGTATACATTTTTAAGCTAATAAATTTCGCAGTGTGGATAAAGAAAACCACGTAATTATACATTATATCAATTTTAAACACGAGTGACTCTAACGTTTAAAATATGGTCCAAGGTTTCGGACTGGAAGCTATAATTATATTGACGTTAACGAGGGTAAAATTTCAAAAAACCTGTTGACTGTAAGAATTATCATCATGATAATGAAACAAAGTATTGGATTTGTAATAAGTTCGGTTATTAGTTAATTTTTTAACCCTTGGCTAAACGTAATAAATAATAGGTCATGTACTACGCTAAGTATACGATTAGTTTCGGGTAAGATTGCTTGTACTATATCGCAAATTAGGATGATAAAGATATATTTAAGTAGGCTAAGTGGTATAAAAACGTTGTTTCTAACGCTACCTCAAAATTAGTCGATTAAGCCTTCCTATACTACTAGAGTGGCGAAAACCCTTACCTTTACTTTAATTAGTCTTTTAACGTATTACATATTTTTAACATTCGCAATCATTATGAGAACTATATATTGTAAAGTATTATATTAAATACAGGGGTAGTAGGATATTTAATAGGAGGGTATTCGTAATATATGACATTGCGAAGAGACATTATTACTATTACGAAAATTAATCGTTAGAATATTAGTAAGGTTGAAGTTTGCTTCGACTTGAGCGAATAATCATCGTTATTAGAAAGAACTATTTTTGGGACTGCTATTAGATCGATTGCATTCTATATCCTCAAATTTTTTAACAATTTTCTGTTTTGTTTCCAAAATATAACGACTATTAGCATTAGATTTAACGTTAACTTTAATGAGTTGGTTAACAATATCAAGAGTTTTCTCTTCGCCTCCAAATGGAAGTATTTGTATTTTATTTTAAAGCCCAAAATAACGGTATTAAATTTAACAGAGTTATAAATACGTTAATTATACTGGCGTTTTGATCATTTAGTTATCGAAAATCTATATAAAGTCATTAAATTTGAAAGTCATAAAGATGGGGAATACTTTTCTCTAAATTTTATTGATTTTTTTGCATTACTATTAAATATATACCAAAGCTCTCCGAATATTTAATTTTGTATTCAAAACCCATAAAAACTTCAGTTATAAGATTTTCACGATATATTTTACTTGGATAATAAACTTGTTTTTCCCTTTATTTACTCAGCAAAGTTTTATTATAAAACCAAATTACTTAAATTACTGTCAGTAAAGAATACGTGGAAAACATTAAGGATATTGTGGATTAATATGTATTTGAGTTTACCCAACATCGTTGTTTACAATATTAGTACCAATTCTATAGCGGTGGAGCTTGAGACAAGTGTTAAAATAATACGTATTTAATGTGAATAAGTGTTTATTAAGGCCTACTAGAGTATTTAAGGGGTTGAGAGTATATATGAATTACTTCGAAAAACGTACGATATTTTTAGGTTGGAAATTATAAGTTTTATGAATGAAGAAGCATGTTTCTAGATTTCGTTAAAGGGTTTGAATGATATTATGGGCCTTGACGGCCCAATTCTAACGCTATTGGTCTTTGAAATATACCTACACTTAACAAATAAATCGCTACTATTAGTAAGTACCTAAAAAAATGCCATAGTATACGGCAAAGCTTTTAAAGCATTACGAAAAGAATTTGAATGAAGTTAAGCTTATAATGTCTTTAATAATAAAAACGAAACTACGAAAATCGATGTACTTATTCTTTCGTTATAAAGTAAAGTTCTTGTATAATAGGAGCTAAGCAAATGTGATAACCTATTCAAGCCTTTAAATATCGCTGACTTGAAAATAGTTATTAAAACTATTGATGGTCCCGCGACTTTTCGTATAACACAGGTTAAATTTTATATTAAGACGACCAAAAATAGTTTTATTTTTATTTTTGAATGAAACGAATAAGCTAATATAACCCCCCATTTCCTATAATCGACAAGTTAATAGAATATCGCTTGCGTAATCAACTATCAAAAGAGAGAAAAGTTAATGATAAGAAACATATACCAGGTCAGATTTCTAATATTGTTAAGCTTGGTAAAAAATAAAAGGATAATTAAAACTTAGTTATAAATCTTCGGAAATAAGGCACTAATAAAACCTTCGGGTGAAGAATCAAGTAAAACGATAGGGTCTATATTAATATAATTTTAATTCGATTATTTGTATAATTCATATTTCACTGAGACTTTAACCTCTCAAACCTAAATTTTACCATTTTGGAATCCAGGATTATATACGAGATTGAAAGTGAACCTATAGAGTGGCCATATAAAAAGTTACGTCAAATAGTTTAAAGATATAATGATAAAATCAAATATTAGATCTTACTTAGTTGTTAACGATTTGAAAGATTAGTTAACTGAAAGTAATCTCTTTAATAATAAGTTTATCAAATGAAATTAAAGTATATATTACTTTCAATAATCACAATATAACGTAAATCTATACGTAATTACTAATCAATTTATAGAGGATCTTTTTGCTAAATTCATCATGAGAATAGCTATGTAAATATCCTTCTGGAACGATTATACGATATATGAAGTTATTATACATGATTAGCTAAAGTAGGCACTTATGAGTTCCTTACTTATTAATCGTATTTTAAGTAGAAGTTAAGTATGAAGTTTTCAACTCACAATTTATGTTTATTGGTAACATAAAAGGAAAACTCTGGTTATATAGGTATATAAATTAACTATAACTTTTTCATTAAAACTGAAAACTTGATGGTATTGAAACAGTAAACGGTAAAGAACTTAGAATTATGAAATTATAAGCTAGTCGTAACTTTGGTAAGATAAAATTAACTTAATTTCAACGAGTCGTTAATCCATGAACTTAATGTTGACAATGTTTGTTTTAATTTTCGTTAAAAGAGTTAGAGCGTCAACTTGTTCATAATTGATAAAACTAACGTAGTTAAGGCTTAACAGTGTTTGTAATAACGTACCCATGACAATTATATCACTATCTTATACCAAATCTAAGCCTTTTACGACCTATTGATTACGGTACAAGCGTAAGACCTAACGGGAAAATATTTGGATCGACTGAAGAAAGAACTGAAGTATTAAATGCAGAATCTAGAGGGATAAATTAATATAGTTTTGATTAAATTGTCGAAAGCTAAATTAATAACTTTAAGACACGATTCCTTTTCAAATAATACCAATATCTCGTCGCAAATTTCATTTCTAATATCACTCGTTAATAAAGATAGGTAAAATAACCAGTTTATCATCGTCGAAAGCCTAACTTATTAAACTTCTATTAAAAACAAAAGGGTTACACAAAACGTGTTACTCTTAAAGATTTACGGTATGATGACTAGCTTCGATATAAGCATAACTTTATAAGAAACATTGAACATAATTAGTAAACAGTAAAAGATTCCTTCTATTCTGGTGGTAGTTTATACCGATTCAAGGAGTCTATTAAAATACCCTTTTAAACTCGAAATTGATAACGAAAAGACGCCTAATAATCGATATAATAGTACTCCATAAAGCTTATAAAGGTAGAAAGATTAAGGAATTACAATAAATTAATGGTCAAAAAAATCCCATTCATGTTATAACGAAGACTTTATTTAATAAAGCTTTCAAAAGGATTTGAAATGAAAATAAGCTAGCTATACGTATCCAGAGCTACGTTGATAAACCACATAGTAAAGTTAAGTTACGTGCCAGGGAAGATAGATATATTAGCAAAATGAAAGATTGCCAGTAAATTAAAGCTTTCGATTTATTTCATTAGTACAGTTAAGTTTAAGATTTACTTAAGTCTATGGGAAAAAAACTTATTTATAGAAATTAATAAAATCGGAACTCAAAACTGTGGAGCAAATGAAGGTAATCAAGGTTAATTTAGCTATGGAAGTAGCAGGGGTCTCACTAGTTAACGAGGTCGTAATTCAGTGGTAACCGAAAAAGATTGGTCGACTACACTAACGTATGCATACAAAACAAAAAGCCGCTAGTGTGGGAATAATGGTAATTGCAATACAGTAAGTCAAATTTATTTACAATAAAGTTGATTATACTGACTGCAAATTAAGTGTATTGTTTTATGGATCTACTGTATTAAATAAAAGTTAAGTACAGTATATGCTGACTTTATACTAAAGCACGGGCTAAGCAATTAGCCATTAAAATTACTATGCACACCGGTTAACGGACAGCTAAACCTAGAACAATACATCCACCACTTGACCATTGTAATATTACTGTTACTTTGACCACGTCTTAAATCTATAACGTTGTAACGTCTAAAGCCCTACCAACAACGAATATTATAATAAAGCGGAGGTATTAATATACCTAGTAGTAAAAACGGTCGTATATAAAAACATTAGATACTACAGTTCAACTTTAAATATGCTAGATTGAAACAACGATAATATATAAAAAATGAATTTTATAAACGGATATTGGTTGAAGGAGCATATAAAATATTTGATTGAAAATTTGAGGAATGCTACAAAAAAAGAGAATGGGCTGTAAGGATGATTCGAAATTCGAGTTTAAAAGGAGGAAAGACTGCAAAGGTTATCCTTTACTCAAATTCATAAGGAGAAAGTGCTGTAAAGTTTATTATCCATTAGAATTAAAAAGGAGGAAGAGCTGTAAAGATTATCTCCTGTTCGGGTACACAAAGCGGTAGGACTATATAAGTTATCCTTAACGAAAAGTATATCGAGCTATCCAACGAAAGGAGAATTCAGCACCTATAAATATATCCACTTCTTAATTAATATAAATACCCATTTTAGCCTCGTTAAAAGCGCCACAGACAAGGAAAACAACGATTTAGAAGGGTATATAAACGATAAGCCTCCGAACTACAATAACAGAGCCTTAAACGAGATAGACAACGCTCCCGAAAAGCATATGAGAAATAGTTCATTCGACTATAACGAAACCACTTTAAATATAACGAATAAGGAATTCGGTATTTATATTAATACCCACTACCCAGTTAGGAAAAAAAAGTCCTTTTAGTAGGGTCAAGAGCGCACCAGAAAAAAAAGGGCGGCGCTTCCAAAGGACATATAAAATACAACCCTATAGGCCGCAAAAAGAACGCCTTAAAACAGGAAGACGGCGCTTCTAGTAGGGTATATAAAAATCACTATAAAAAACAAACTTTCTTTCTACTATGCCGACAATACATTAAGCAAGAATGATAACCCTTTTAACGGCGATAAAATCACCCTAAAAGAATAGTACGATGTTTTCAAAAAAAAGTATAAAAAATAAAAAAAAGCTATACAAACATTGTAAATCAAAACCTACGAGTTATAACCCGTACCAAAACCTTTTTCTATATCGATTAAATATTATTAATGACGATAAAATATTTTCGTATTTGAAAAAAATAAAAATGAAAGTTTATGAGTTACGAAAATGAGTTTCGTATACGAAGATCAGTGCGATAAAGGTCAAAAGATAACGTTCCAAATAACACATTATAGACGCTCATATCTATCAATATTCCCTTCATTAACTTCGTTGGATAGATTGTAACGTCGTTTTATACTTTTTTATATTTTACGCCCGAAATTTATCATTTGTTTGTTACGTTTAACGTTTGACTTTCTAAACGTTAGATTACCCTTTTATATAACATGTTTCACTTTTTAAATAGAACATTTCTAATTTTGTTAATATATTGTTAATCTTTTACCTTTTTTGTTTTAATGATTTACTTTCACGGGGCAGTGCTCACTATATAGCCTATATAGTGCGTTCCTCTCTAATGTTAAAGGTATATATACTAGCGGGAAAACTCGAAACTTCAGTGTTACTATTCTACAACAACCATTATATTCGAAAAAAAATTATGTTGAAGTTATACCATACAATTCTCTTCACAAACAATTACCAATAAAAGACTTATCTATAACTCAATAGTTATAAAAATTTGAAGATTTAATTTTATATTCCCATATCCAGTTTTCGAGCAATATATTATACATATGTCTTGAATTCTGATGGGGTTTTATAATTAACCGTATTTGTCATTAATAAGTACTATAAACTTATTTTAAACTACAAATATGGATCATGTTTGTATAAGTTTGTCCACGTGCCACGTAAAAGATGGTAGGCACTACTAGGTGTTTCGGAAAAGTATTTGGACATAATATACGTATAGAGAAAGGTCTATTGCCTTATATTCACAACCTTTGCTTGTAAAAAAAAAAACCTTCACCAGGAATCGAATTTTAAGCCAGCTTTCGAATCAAGTTTTCAAGGTACTTTATAATTTAGAGACCTATAAGAGTGTGAAAACTGTAGCCTTAGCCGAACCATATTATACGGCTATTTTAGTCCTCGTTTGAAGTCTACTTGTATCGAGGATTTGATATCCTTGAAAGTGTGGAGAGCTTACAAAGTATATAAATCTTGAGTGCAAGCTCGTAGCGATGAGAAGGATATACTTCACAACTCTACAGCAAGATATACTTTATAGCTCGAGTTACCTTTTTACCACGAGCCGTAGACCTAAAAAGTGTAAAATAACGTGAAATATAGTATACCACTGAGCTGGTGGTGTGCCATTAAAAGTCTTTTGTGGATATCTAAAGAGAGGTATTGAAAGTAAAGTCGAAGGCTCCACTGAGTGGGCAGGGCGCCGATGTAAGTAGTGAGGGTTAAAAAATATATAGAGACTTTAAGTGCGAGCGTTTATAATAAAGGTCTTTTTTAGGACCTTTAAGCGCAAAAGAAATTAAACTTGTATAGTGCAAGTTTAAACCTAAAGGATTACGTTGGTATAAGTAACAAGGGATGGAATCGTTGGTTGAGGGCTGTTTTTTGGATGCACCACTGCGTGGGCAGTGCGTCGAGCCGAAGACGATCTCTATGGCCAAAAAGGGGGAGCCGGAAAAGGTTTAAGTAGTGATAGAGCCGATTAGTAACGTTGTGGTGAAATAGGATACATGTGAAGTAATAGTATGGAGAGCGGCTGTACCTGAAATATTTTCTCGGAAGTGGGTATTTTAGGGTTTATATTTGCCCCCTACCTTCCCTAACAAGATAGTTCGTGAACCCATGCCAAGAAAGTTGATGTAAGGTCGAAAATGCTTTTTAACATTTATAATATATCATTTGTGTTGCGGGTTTTTAAATGTATTTCTATTATGTAGTTATTTATATATATGCCGGTTGTACCGGCAATAATAATACAAATAGGACAGTTAATCGTTTTTAAAAGATGTAGGGGAGGGGTTAATATCATCCTCGTTATCATCGTCGTTTTTATTATTGCCCTCGTCGTCGCCATCGTTATTGTTAACGTCGACACTATCGTTAACGCTTCTGTTGATGTCGTCGTACCAAAAAAGGCTGAACTCCCCCTGCGCCTTGGATTATATACCCTAAAGTAAGGAGCAATAAGTGGGGTCGCCATCTTTATGACGACGCGTGAAAACGTCGTCTAATTTACTTACGTAATATATATATAAACCTATCCGCCAAACGGTAATAACGATCTCTGTTTTCGCTAACCGCCGGTTAATACCCAACGAGAAATTAAAACCAAATTTGTTTTGCGAATTCAAGGAGTGAATGTTGAGTAAAAGAACCTCGAAAAATATATTAACAAGGGAAATATCGGGTGATGAAGATTCAGATTCAAAATATAAGAAGTGTATAGTAAATGAAAGAGCCCCATATTATATAATGAATAAATAAGTAATTTACCGTAAAGAAAGAGCGCACGTAATAGGTCCTCGGGTAACGGTTTTAATACCACTGACACGGAGGCGTAATCGTTGCCGCTTCGCTTATAACAGTAATAGCAGAACGAGGCGGTTTTATTTTAACGGTATTCGTTAGTAAATTTGCTCATGATGGTTGACTTAATGCATGATACGTAGGGTGTACCCATCGGCGGATCGGGAACGCGTATTTCAATACGCTGTTTTAACGCTTTACGCATTAAAGGGGCCTTACGACGTACCCTAATAAACCGTTCCTTAAGGCGGAGATTATGCTTTGCTATCTCCGCTTAGTTTATGATATGATTGATATGTTATAATCCGATAAGTCAAATATTATAAACTACAGCGTAATTCGAAGATATTACATTGATGATGCTATAATAGCGCCACGGGCAATAACAGGGTTTTGATCCATAGAAATAATATAAGATTAATAACTTTAGGCCACTCTTATTCCTACTCCCACTTCTGTTATTGCTAAGTAAAAAAGGGTATTAGAGAAATAGAGGGGAGAGAAAAGGAGAAAGAAGAAGTGGAGGTAGCTGAGGAGAAGCGGAAGAGTAAAAGATTACGGGTATAGGTGGGGGCGTATGCAAAAACTACAGCTTTTACGGTGCGACGACGTAAGCGCGTTAAAAGACGGTTTTAGAAGCGGGTTTTATAATATATATTTTGGAATGAAAATTATCATGATATGTAGCCGAAATATATCAACGCGCTATAAATATTTAATTAAATAATGAATTATTACAAAAGCACCTCATGACTGATTAGGGGCTTACTTTATAAATGTTAATGAGTTGTTTAAGGAGTAAATATTATTTTTAACTGGATAGACAACTATATACTACTTTATACTGACTTTGCGATATATGATATCGATGATCACACCTTTATAAGGATTACTAACCTTTCAAAACCTATACCACTATGACTACCGATTACCCTTTAAAATAACTTATAAAATATATTATCGTTACCAAGGAATAACCGATTGAGGTTGTAAACAAATTGTATCATTATTAATAAGTTATAAATACGAAAATTCTTTAACTACAGTTTCCATTATATTATTATTATTACAATATGAATACAAAATGTTTTCCAAAAAGAAAGAAAAGATTATTAACGTAGATATTATTAGATATCATTATAATTAATAAGCGTAGGTACCCACGTTTACGGAGTGTATAATAGAGTATCACGTTGTAGGAATCACTTTTACAAAGTGTATGATAGCATGTTACGCTCCAGGAGAGACGTTAACAGAGTGTAGGGTAGAGTGCTACGCTTTGGATGGAAGCATATAAGCTTTCACTTGAGGCGTGCACTCCTCGGATAACATTTATTCCCCTGTATAATCTTATCTATCTTACTACTTTGAATACGATACTGTCTTCTTCATATGTTGAAGTACAGAACTAAGCAACAAAACTAATAAATAAAAACAACCTCTATAAACTAAGTAAGACCCTTATTCAAAACGTTACGAAAGACTTATAACTTGTGTCAATTAATAACAACATTATCAATAAACACCTTATTAACTATATAATAATATTATTGCTTGAAAAATTTGGATTCAACATTAATAATAACGATAACAGTATCGTAATTTGAATTAACTTAAGCAAATACTTCTACAAATAATATATTGATATATATGATTGGGAAACCAAAACGGCAAAATCAAATTTAAAACTAAATAAATCGCGAAAGAAAAATACATTTCTTATGCAAACACACCTACATGAGCCAATACTCCTCATAACAGTGCCAATATGATTCCACTATCAATGTGGTTTTCTAAAAATTAAATTTCTATCACGTTGCAGTCTAATTGTTGAAAAAAGGTGATTACTAGCTATTGACGACTATATATATGCTTTTCAAAGCTGAACCTTAAACGCACAAACGTAAAAACAAAGGTTGGATTGCTTAAACCCAATTAAATAAGCTTTTAGTTAAGTCAAATTAAAGATTATAAGTAAAATCAATAAAAAAATTCAACTTTTAAAGTATGTGAAGTATTAACGTTTAATAAAAGAAAATATTTAGAAAGAAATTACAAACAAACACACCGGCTAAACTAAAGCTCGTAACATATTGATGCATTAATATTTAATGCATTGATTATTGATTCATTAATTAGTAAAATATACTCATTAAATAAAAAAAGGAGCTACCGCCAAAATGCGTATAAATACGACCATATAAAACCCTTAGAATCTTTCAAACCATAATCACCACTCCTAATAACCAAAATAATATACCTACACATGAAAATCCACTATTATATATATTTTAAGGATAGATCGACCAAAGAAACCATTGAAAATTATTTAAAACACTCATTTTTAAATAAAATCGGTGCCTGATGACAATCTTTAGGATATTTATCGCAACCTCTTACATTAACTAATCTCAATAGTCGACGTGAATTACAAAATCCTGAAAAACTTCACCAAAATCTAAGGTAATTAAGAAAAACACGATGGAGAACCTTATAACCGCTTAAATACCAAAATAATACTATTCTTCAACATTTTCCAATAATTGAAGGTTTAAATATTGGGATATTATGGAATTTTCCAAAGACTTGAAAGTTAACGAACAATGTATTATTATTCATTTTCTTACGTAAAATAGGTATCTTCTGTAAAATTTACGATAATATAAAAAGTTACCTCAAATACTACATTTACTTTGATTGATGCTATATAAATTAGACTAAAATAAGTTGAATGACAATAATAAAGAAGTAAATATTAATAGGTATTTTTCACAAAATTGTTAACAAGCTGAAGTTCCATTAAAAAATGAGAAAAGTCTACATTAGAGAAGTCAAACAACAAAAATGGGTATACGTAATTATTACAGGTGTTAACGAATTTTAATACTCTTTATAACGCTTAAAGATTATTTTAAAATGCTTTTTAACCATCTATTATCCTTATTAACAATCGTAATAATACGTATTGTCGAGACAGCAGTTAATTTTGGTATGACTAAGGCAATAGCAATAGCGGCAAGTACAATTACAAATTCTATATAGGGTTCAAGGTAAGCGGTTACCCATACAAACTAGTATGCAGACTTGCTAGCGGTCTGCAAAACTTAAAACTACTCCACTATTTTCTATTTGATACCAGTTGGTCCAAACACATTTCAAATAAAATAAGTTATAATAATAAAGACCTACCAACATCAATTAGTTTTTATTATATTGAGAATGAATAAGGTGGGTAAACGTAGAAGTTACCTTCTGGTTACGTTTTCCAACTGCATAAGGTGAAGGAAATGTTTTTCCAAGTTTTTTCACGAATTAATGTTAATTTTCGTCGTAATATTTAGGGGGAGTTACTAAATTATGTTGGTTTTTACGGGGAATCAAAATTAGCGACGGTATCGTAAAACTATAGAAACAACTTTATTACATTAGTTTCGAAACTTCAACTTTATAATTAGTAGCTTAAATTCTTAAATTAAGAAGTTATTACCAAATTACAAAGAAAGCTAAAATGTACGAACGGTTCAGTTGCAATGGTTGAGAAACCGTAAAGTCTAAAACATTCTTAACAAAAAACAAACAAGTTACTAACTTAATTTATTAATTATAGCCCTGTTATTTTACCTTAATTCACAGATTATTTTAAAACGAGTTTTTGGATTGGTGGAAAAATGTGGATTTATTGGTTAGAATAAGGTCAAAAATTAGCTTATGTAAACAGAGACTCTCCTTCTCAAAAAAAACTAGGAAAGAATAATACGTTATCAAAGATATTTTACGCATACGTTACGAATAAATACATTTCATAAATAAGTGAGTATATAAGTAAAGATGTTGTTAGCAATGTTACTTATTCATGCCTTTATATACATTTGTAAGATGTTTTTTCAAACCTTGTTAAGATGAGTTTTTCAAATCCTATTGCTCAAATACCAGAACACATAACTGTTTTCCACGATAGGGGTAAGTATTTCATGAACTTAGATGTAAAACAATGATATAAGCCTACTAAAATAGAATACAAATCTTGATTAATCTACCAAGGAAATCCTTAACAAACTGAAACTCAATAAACTCCCTAAGAAAATTCTTAACGATAATTGGATTTCTATCGCTGAAAAAAAACCGGTTTTACTAATATATTTATAGTTAGTATTACTATTTTAGCTTTTCCTCTGAACCTTAGTAAAGGTAATTATCCAGAATATTAACACTTTCAATTCAAAGATTTTACTTATATATACAACCAATATAATACTCTTCCACTTTGAAATGCAGTTGTCTTTGATACGAATTATATAATAATTGCAACTTATATCCGAATTGGAATCAATAAAAAATAATATAACAGTATATTATATAATCTTTTTAATATTAGGTTGCGACCATTCTTTAACATTTGTAGTTGTATAAGGGTTACATCGCTAGTTTTTCACTTGTTGTTTTCAAGTATTTTCATTGATTAAGCCAAGAATTACTATTTTTTCACGCATGAAATTATACATCATTTTTCAAGATATACTATGGTGTTGAAGGATTATTCTAATACAATGTTAACCTCACAAAGAATTTTATAGATTGGAATATTATGAAATGAGCGTATATTATAGAATATAAAAAAAAGTTGGAAACGAAGATAAACTTATTTGATTAGATATTAGATAATCTGATATTCTTATAATAGTGTTAATAATCCTTACTTGATCGGCCTCTAGACGTTGCAACATTATCGATTCGAATCGTGGTTCAAGTAACAGTAATATTGCGTGTTCAAGTGGTATATGTATTGTTTCAACTTTGGCAGACCACTAGCCGGTCTGTACACTTATTAATATAGCCAATTTCTTAGTTTGTATCATCGTCTGAATAGATAAATACTGCACTTAACTTTAAATTTAATAAAGTCAATCTATAAAACAATACACTCAACTTACAGGTAGTACTGTTAACTTACTTGATAATTACATTAACTAACTGCATTGCACTTACTACTTTTTCAATATCAGCGACTTTTTATTTTATGCGCGAATTCTAGTATGATCATCCAATCATTTTCGGTAGCCTCTGAAGTGTCTTTTCGTTAGCCGGCTAAACCCCTGTTAATTTCGTGGCCAAATTGGCACTAATCGCCTCCTACCACCCTACGGTTTCGAGTTTCGACTTCATCAATCCAATAAACTAATCTTTTGCCATAGATTTGAATAAAACTTAAACTTAACCATGATAATCAATTAAGTCTCCGGCTTCAATTCCCGCCAGTACGCTACATATAATCTTTTTACGCTTAAAGAAATTTTAATAAATTAGGTCTCGCATCATTTCAAATAAATTTTCCCATAAATTAAAGTAGGTAACGACTGTTATTAAAAATCCAATTTGTAACGATAGGTTAGCTTTATTTGTAAATCAAATTTTTATTAAATATTATCAACTTACACTTCGACAAGTTGATTGAAACCATATTAATTCCCGATGTAAATTCCTCATTTCCCACTACAACCTCTTATTTAATCCACTATAATCCTTCTATTTTAAGTTTTACGCTTATACTATGATCAAAAAATCGTAGAAATCTTTTAATTATGAAAAGATAATAATGTAACTGTTATGAGAGCGTTACAATAAATACTTTTAAGCCATAACTACGTTATTTTTATCAATTATAACCAAATTAATACATCAACCCTTTTAGCAAAAACTAAGGTAAATATTAGTATAGTTCATATAATATTTACGAAATAACTATCTATTTAAATCAATATGTTTATCCTTAACCAAGATTACAAACAATTTATAATTCCAAAACTTTAAATCATTAATTTCTTATTATTCCGATATTACAAAGCCGACAATTGCGGCAAAATGGGTATCGTAATTTTGTATACTTACTAAGCTAAAATCATTATCTTAGGTAATTAATTAACCCAGGTATATGTTAAAGATTTGATACCTAACCTCGATTAAAAGTACGATTAGTATATTCAAAACCCACAAACTCATACGTCAATCAATTCGTATAATAGCTTAAACATCGTATAACCGTTTCTAAAAGGTATTTATTACGAAATTCCTACGATAATTCGAATGAAACGATCTTTTGTAATGTTATGGACTCAGGCTATTGTCTATTAAGTTTATAGGTTACATAAATGTACACGTAACGGGATGTATAGTACTTGGCTTGGGTGCGGTCCGGGCGCGGTCCGTAGACGTCACGAACGAGAGTACGTAACAGACTATATACGAACTGTATACATAAGTCCTACACGAAAAATCTTTGTAAACTTATCTAATCTTCCTTATTATTTCAATTATTAAAACTATTTGGCACCTGTTAAATATACCTTCATAAGTCGGATTGTAATATATAATTAAAGTATTCTTTTTCTTTAAATATATATTCCTTATGATAGATGATTCAATAACAAATATTAAACATTCTGCGTTACAATTTAATGCTCCTGAATAAAATATATCGTTCGATGAATACTTAGTCCTCCACCTTTGTAAATATACCTCCTATCTCTTTGAGGTTAACTTAAGCCGATATATATCGCTTATAAAACGTCGTAATCTATATCTCGTTTACTTTAAAACAAATAAAATAACCCGTTTAATCAACCTCCTCACTCGATCCAGCTGCTAAGTATATTTCAATATCCAATTTGGAACAAATCTTTACTAAGATCTAGAAATTTGGAGCCGGCTTCACAACCACTCGAACTAATCTTCCAACGTTTAAAAATAACTGGAAACTATATGATCCACTACAATTTAATAAACTTCTACTTAGACAACGATGCGTAAATCTATCGAGTTTTTATTTAATAAGGATAAAATATAAATTAAAAATAGACGATACGCATTGTTTTACATATGGGATTGTTATACTCCAGCTATTATATAAATTTTTATGAAGTTTCAAAAAAAAGGGTAGGATAGACTTCACATAATCCCCAATATAACTAACCTAAACATAATAGTTAAAACCATAAATGGTTTTGTTACTTTCCGTATTGAATAGATCAACCTATAATAAACATCCTTGAATCTTGATAAAAGTCTTTCGGCCAAGTATCTTAATTTATATAACCATCTTGAATCAATCATTCATAATATTATATAATGATAATAGCGTGGATAACTATAAAATAAGGCATACTACAAGATAAAGAAAGTTACTTTAATTATAACCCTATAAAAACATATATTACGACTAAAATATTGTAAAGAGAAGAGTTTCAAAACCAATTGACCATTTAATAGCGTATTATAGATGTTATTCATACATTGGATAAACCCTTGAAAATTAACCGAGTTCTGATTAATAGCTTTCTTACTCGCGGCTTCGTTCAACTTACATTTTGAGTATAATTCGAAAGGAAGAATGTAACAATCTTTAAGTTAAGAATGGTTTTCGAGATGAAGGTTAAAAAAACAATCCGGCCTTTTGAAAAGTCAAATGTAATCGCTTAAATATACAGTAATAAAGACACAAATTGTAGTTTTACTTAGCAACCTATGATTTTTGAAAATTAACCAACGCTTGATTGTAGTCATTGCTGCCTGTTTGATTTTAGGAGTAAGCGGTGATTTTACCCTTTATCATGGCGATATTATGTAATCGTAATCGTAATCTGCCACCGAATTTTTATAAATCGTATTACTAAATTTATTAAAAAACTACGCAATAATTTTTCTTCTTAAAAGATTATAAGTTATATTTAACTTCTTCATGGACTGACTCAATCAAACGTTTTTTTTAGTTTTCAACGTATCAAATATAATTTGTTCCTAAATTTGGAAAAATAGAGTTAACTTTAATTAAATACCTATTAATTATATGATTAAAAACCTTAGGCATAGTTAATATATAAATTAACGATATATATTTATCATGTAAAACTTAATTTATAGAATATGAATAGAGTATTATCAATATCTTCGGCTTTTAAAAGTGTAAGATCATAAAAACTTTAGATAAAAGTATATAATTGAATTTTAACGAATTATTAATTTGTATCTATACTATTGAAAACAATTATAATATGAATCTTATCATACACCAGATAGGGATCAATATAAGCTTAGTAAATATTACTAAATACGATGATAGAAAATCGTAACGATACCTCAAATAAAAAGTTTGAATGGTTAACATCGTTATACTATATCAACCAAAAACATCTAACGATTAATCAATTACAACATCAATCCAAAATAGACGAAATGATTTTTTTCAAGGATTGAATGAAATTATATAACATAAAACATACAACGCGCTTAAGAATATCAATATATTATCGGTAAACTTGATAATTGAAAAGTTGATGATTTGTAAAAACGGCTTCTTTTCAAATAATACCAATTTTATATCCAATATCGAATATCTTATAATATGAGTAAACGAGAAAAATTATGATAGGAAGTTTACGACTACTGCCAAGCTTATATACTAAGTCTTTGTTTAAATATAAACGCGTAATATGAAACTTATTGTCATCAGTGGTTTACGATATGATAATAAGGTTCAACATTGATATGATAACCAACGGTTAATTAAAGATTCTTACTAAAAAGTTAGGACTAACTTCGATATCTATAGTCATTTTTACTGATTTCCGGAGCCTTTACGAGTGCTTTTCCAAGCTCGGAACGACTAATAAAAAACGTTTAATAAGAAACGAAATGGGACCAAAAAAAGTATGCAAAGCTCGAAAGAAAACCAATTTTAGGTAAGTTAACAACAAAAATGACACCAGCGATACTAAAACCAAGTTTATGTCTAATAATGTACCGGAAAGATTTGTAAACAATAACAATGTTGGTAGGCCTTAAGATGTTACAACGTTGTCGATTCGAATCATGGTCTAAGTAACAGTAGTATTGCAGTAGTCAGATGGTGGATGTATTGTTCTAGGTTCGGCAGACCGCTAGCCGGTCTGAACTGTAATTTGTATGGCCAATTGCTTGGCCTGTGCCCTAGAGTGAAGTGCAGCGTACTGCACTCGACTTATACCCAATGCAGTAAGTCCGCACAAAGCAATGCATTTGTAATATGGTTAAATTTATTGTAAGTAAAGTTAACATACTGCACTGTATGCAATATTATTGCAATACTATTTTAATATTAGCGGCTTTTTGTTTTATGCCTGTACACTAGCATAGCTTGCTATTAATTAGTAACAACCTTTGAAACCCCTCCTCAATTCATAAGCCAAACTCCTATTTAATTTCAATTAATCTGTATTAAAAACAACCTTAATTACGGCCCCTTGTGGCCCTTTTGTTTCACCCCTCCGAGGCCTTCGTTCCTTCAATCCCTTGCATAGATCCTTCGCCACGGGTCTATGCAAATCAAGTACGTTACTACTTGCGTACTTTTTACTAGTAGTTCAAGCTATTTCCATTGCCACTATTGCCCTAGAGATCTTTCGGTTTGCCAGGGCAATCATTTACGTTACGTGTTAGCCGATCCATGTATCTCTCAATTCGTATGGTTAGCATATTGCTGTCTACAAACCTTTCCAGGGCGCTATTAGGCGTAGTCTTGGATATGACATAGGTAGGACTATCTTTACCGTTAATTTACAGGAACTTATCGATTTCCCGGGCTTAGTATGCCTCCCTTAACTTTATCACGTCTATTATTAGGCGTTTTTTATTAGTCGTACCTAGTTTTGATAGGTATTCATAAAGGCTTTAGAAGTAGGTATATACTATTACAAATATCGGTGGTAAACCTAACTGTTCAGTGATAATCCTTAATATTCCGTTAATTATTATACCAATATTAAAGCCTGTTATTATACTGTAAACTTTAAAGGCTAACACGCTCCGAATTACATGTTTACACTTAATGAATATTTAGTATATAAAGTTCCCAGTAATCGTAAATTGCCTTTTAAACCTATCCTCGTTAACCAATATTTATTAGGAAGCTAATTTTCGATGTAAGGTTAGTATTATTAGTAAATAAACCATCTGTAAAGATTATTAACTTCGCTTTCGTCAGATTTATAAAAACCATATTAATTCCTTTTTCCATATAATCTATTTACTACTATATTCTCTTATTTAATCTATCAAAGCTTTCTTTATACGAGTCCTATGCCTGTGCCGTAATAGAAAGGTTGTACTATGCCTTCGGTTGATATAGAGTGATGATATAAGCCGCACGAACCCTCTACTCCAGGTATCTTTATGCCCTTGCTTCGTTAGCCTTATCGATAATAATTAGGCTTATAACTTACCCCTTTTAACGTAGGCTAATATAAGTGCCTCTTTTGGTCTTAATATCATAAATACAGAGTAACGATCCGTTAAAGTTAAGTTGTATACTTTTAACTAACTTTTTAACTAGCTTACATTTTTAAAGGCCTGACTTTTCGATGGTACGTTATTCCGCCATTACAAATTCAATATCGCCAAAGAAAAGGGTATCGTTAATTTGTATACCTACGATACCAAAGTCTTTACCTTTTGTAATTAATAGGTACAGCTTAAATGTTAAAGTCTCTATATTTAACCTGTTTTTAAAGTGTACCTAGTACGTTAAGAACCAGTGGATGTTAGCCTTAGTTAATTCGTATAAAATCTTAATATAGTATATTATCGTATTGATCGTAAACTTATCCCTTAGTTTTAGTAGTAGTTTTAGTAGTATAATCCGTTAAAAATCGGTGGCAGATTACATGTACATTTGTATAATATCACGGCTATTAAATGTAAACTAACCCTTTACTTTAACAGTTAAATTAGTAGTAATAACAAAGATCAAACGTTGGCTAATATTTTAGATTGTAAGAGATTAAGTAATGATTTTTTATTTACCTTTATTATCGTATCTTTAAGTGATTAGCCGTAACTTTTCGTATAACCTATCAGTAATTTTACCTATAATCTCGTCAACTATCCTTTATTTAAAGATAGCAATATCTTAGTCTTTAAATTACGTTAACGGTATAAACTGTATAACCTTCCGTAATAAAAGGCCGTTAATTTCCATTTTGTTATTTTCTTTAAAAGGCTTATCCAATATGTTAATAATACCTTCGGTACGCAATTTAAAGGCAAGTTTTCCGTTAAATTTCTCCTTTTAAAATACCTACGCCGTTATATATGCCTTACCAGACCTATAATCTCTATCTTCGTCCTTTTTAGTATGTATCCTACTTTTGGGTAGTCTTTTACGCTGTCAGTGTTTTATCGGATTATTAATAGTAGGCTCGAGAGGGTTATATTAGCTAATTCGTTCGGCTTGGAGATCGTTTACTTCAAGATCTTTATCGAATTTAAGGTATTTTTTATGCGGTTTAACTTATATAATTCGAAAAGTTACGGGGCCATTAATAGTTTTAATTAACATATTTAAATTAGTAATATTTAAGATTTTATATAGGCCATCCCATTTTTTTGGTTTACGCTACATAAAGGCTTTACATTAAAGGGGGGGTAAAAGTACGTTTGTTGTTAAAGATTTGTTTCTGGTGTTAAGGATATTGTTGACCTAGCGATATACCGATTTCTTTCTTAGTTTTTTTAGCGCTTTGATATATACCATGATATGTTTTTAGGTATTTAACGAAGGTGGCGACTTAGCTGTTATATGTGGGTCAACTTTGAATATTAGTAAGGTTAATATAAGTTTTTTAGGGTTAATAGTATCGTTAAAAACTTTTACCACCATTTAAAGCTGTATCTCTTAATTTGTAAAACTTTCGATTTCCAATATAAAGATATTGTAGGCCTTTTATAGGAGTACGTATACTCTTTTGACATTATTAATATCCTAATGGACTTTTACAGGGACTTATTTATATTAAATCCTTATTAACTTTATATTAGCTTAAAACTTAATCGTAATAAAGTTGATATTAGTATCGTAAACTAAAATGTTTAGTAGGCCAAGGTACGTGTTAATCCACAAAGTACGTAGTATTTCCCATATTTCATTCGCCGTGATAATCTTAAGGAACTTGGTGTCGTGAAAAGTCGTAGCGAAGTTTATGACATATAATACTATTTTGCCGTTTAAATAAAACACGTTTACTAAGATTTCCGAATTAAAGTATTAATCTTTTTTAAACGTAAACTTAAACTTTAAAGGGGTTTGGAAGTGTATTTTATAATAGTAATAAAGGAGTTTAACTACCTTTAATGCTGGAAGATCCATATTTTCGTAACCAATTGCCTTTAAAACCTCATATAGCCTGTTAGTTGCCGGATAATTAAACCTAAGATATAGTTAACGAAGTTTTACCTCCGTTAAGTTTAACACTATTCCCTTTGGTCCTTAAAAATAAAACCAGAAATATCTCTATTTAAGTTAAAATGGAAACCTTTTACCAGCCTTAACATGTATTAGCTTATTAGTCTAAATATTAACGTTAGCGCCGAGGTTTTTTTATATCTTTAAGGTAAAGAAGGAAGGGGATAGGGGATTCTAAAATGTAAAAAATAATAAGGTTAACAATAGTTTTTACTATTATTAATCTCAATAAAGATATTTTCTTTCCAAGGCTAAAGCCAAATTTAGCTTTGCTAACATTCACGTAATTAAGTTCTGTAATAGTATCCATATCCCTTCGTAATATAATATACTAGGAATAACCTCATCTTAAATACCATACTACCCGTATATATGGTATAATCCCCTGAAATACTTGCTTCGCGTACCGGTTTTAAATAGTAAATAGATATATATGGTTAGGGTTTTCAACGTTATAACGGCGGTAGGGATCTTTACCTATAAGGCAGTATAGAAATATGTAATCGGTTAGTTATTATGTGGCTTTCGATCCAATACCGGTAATAGCGCCGGTATCTTCATGCCAGCCGATAACCTTCGACTTATTTTCCTCCTCCTTAATTTAACTTCTTTTAAACTACGTAACACGTTTTATATATTTTCATTTTAAGGTAAAAAGGTATTACGTATAGTATATTACCTGTTTTACGTTACATTCGGCGGTAATATAACGTATTAACCAACAACCCTATTTGCAGTAAATCTAATATCTCTTAACGTTTAAGTTTAACTTCTTTGATCGACTTAGAGACCTTAAAAAGGGTGAATACACTTCTTTGTAGGTAAAGGTTCGGACCTTTTATTAACCGTATTTACCGGGTCATCCGTACCGTCGATTAATGTAGTACAAATTTAAAGGATCTTTTTCGTTATTGAATTCCGAAGCTTATAGTTATATACCGGTTAAGTTGAAAACTCGAGTAATTACGGTCGCCAGTAAGGAATGCAATTGGCTAAAAAAAACCCTTTATAAGTGATATTAGGGTATTATAAGGCGTATTCGAACTTTTTATAACCCGTAACTACTTGCCTAACCTACTGGCATAAAGTATCTTCCCCAGCTCTCACGTTCCTTATTACCTATTAATAAAACATTAGCCTATCAATAATTTAATTTAAAAGATCCAGCTTACTTTCCGACCCTTTTTTATAATCTAGCATATAAGACTATTTAATAATATTCCAATCCGTATAATACTATGCAAGTTTAATATTGTATTTTAAATAGCTTTTATGTTATAGTAAATTTCGCGGGAAAAGGTATAATTCGTTAGGTATCGGAGGTAATAATACTTAACTTAACCGGTAATAATACTGGGAAACAGCGAATAAAAACCTAATAATTTAACCTTTATTTAGCGACAAATGTTAAAGAATAGGCGTAATTTAATGTCAAGGAGGTTATATAGCTTATCGTTATACTTTTCTTTTTTTTCCCCCAAATCTTAACAAATGTAATGATTGCCATATATTCCGTATCCTTAATGAGGACGCTTCGAGGGGCAAGGGTAATATACTGGTTATATAAGCCTTTCTTACTTATCCAGGGAAAGGATTAAAATTGCTAATAGGAGAGATAGTTACCTTTGGCCGAGTTTGGAGGGAAAAAGCTAGTGGTCGTGCCCATAATCGGCTTACGTATGAATCCGGTCTTTCCTTAACTTAGCTGTTGAAACTGAACGTATTAAAAAGGTTAGGAGAAATAGGCCTGGTGGTATTCGCCGTAGGAGGGTTAGCGATAATCCTTTTGGTGTTAAAGGGTTCGGCGAGGTTCCTATTTAATAAACCGATATATTTGAGTACTTACGAGGTATAGGTTGATTGATTCCTTACGTTTACTTATTTAAGCCTAAGCAGGTCCTTACAAACATATATATAGTTGTTTTAGATTACTATTATTAGTAACGTTTTTACCTTTAACTATAGTTTATTAAGGGATTTATCCGTAACGTATTCGTAAAGTAATTTATCTTGGTTGCCTTTCTTCCCTTTTTTCGTATGGAGTTCGATACCTCAATCTAATAGGTTATTTTTTCAGTTTCGTCTTCTCTTGCTTTTCTATCTTTTTCTACATATCTAGATTCCAGTTTCGAAACCATTTTTAAAAATCGTCGAAGGTTATAAGTCCACGGCTAGTTTTATTAATAGTTGTATCGAAAATAAATTAGTCGATTACGTTGGTTATGTATTTAAAGGTCAAGTCTTTAGAGGCTTCGGTATAACAGAGCTCTTCGTCTTAGTGCTTTTCGAAGATGTTGCTAAGGGTGATAATTGCCTCCTTTCTGACGGGATTGGTAACGGCATCAATTCTAATACGTTTTAAAGCCATTATAACGATCTGTCTGGTGTAGGGCTTAGTGGTGGTGGACTTGGATATTTGGGGGCGTAGGAACTTGGCGTTTTAGCGTGGAATTACGCGACGTGGCTTTTTTGACGTAATTTGGTGATTCCGCCTAAAGTAGCGAAGTTGACGATTGAAATGGTGTAAAGGGAGTGAAAAAAGTAAAGTATGAGCAGAGATTTAGTATAAAGAGTAAAGTCGCAAGTCGTTATTGGTGGTGGAAGTTATTTGTTATTTGGCGTGGACTTAGTCGTTTTTTCGATTTGTAGTAGTAATACCTATAGTAGCAATTAACTTAGCCGTTTGCTAGCTTGCTGGCTTGGTAATCTTTAAGACTTTTAGCGGTTAATCTTAATGCCTTTAAAAAGGCTTAATCAAGATTTCTTGGTATTTTCGAGTAGCGATACCGTCGCTTACTTATAGACTGTCGTGAATAACTGCAGAGCCTATAAGTTTTCCCTACTTGTTACCGCGAATAACTATACAGCATATAAGGGCCCTTCGCAAAAACCTTTCCTTTACCTTGCCTAACAAAGCGTAACCGGAAAATAATTTTCTTCTTCTACTTAGCTAATCTGTCCTTAACCTAATAAACACTAATTAGTGTTGGTAGGCCTTTAGATGTTGTAATGTCGTCGATTAGAATCGTGGTCGAAGTAACAGTAGTATTGTAGTAGTTAGATGGTGGATGTATTATTCTAGGTTTGACAGACCGTTAGCCAGTCTACACTGTAATTTGTATAGCCAATTGCTTGGCCTGTGCTTTAGAGTGAAGTGCAGCGTACTGCACTCGACTTACACCCAATACAGTAAGTCCGCACAAAGCAATGCACTTAAAATATAGTCAACTTTACTGCAAGTAAAGTTGACATACTGCATTTCATGCAATACCATTACAATACTGTTCCAACAAATAAACTAATTATTTGTAATAAGAAATACGTGACCAATTGATACGTAATGTAAAGAGATAAGAATGAACTAGCAATTTGGAAGAATCCAAAGATAATAAAAAAGAAACGCGTACCTAAACTTATTGGCAGAAGGTACAAAATTGGTGATGTATAACTCTGTGAGAAAACACTTACGTATAGGATTAAAGTAATTTGATTCATGAAAATGTAGGGCCTAAATCTGTATTGAAATACAATATGATTGTAACACAAATTGGGATTGGTAAAAGTAATTTACATAACAATAAAAGTAAGTTTAGCGATTACCTTCGATTGTTAATCGGCTATAACAACGCGTAAGTACAAAAACAAAAAGTTGCTAGAGTTGAAACAGCAATCAATTGCAGTACAACTAATTCAATTATACTAACAGTAAGTTTACTATATTAACTGCAAGTTAACTGTATTGAATACAAGTTAATTTTAAGGAATTCCTAATTCAATGTAGAGTATGGGCCAAGCAATTTCCTATACAGATTGATATGTAAATTGGCTAGTGGTCTGGCAAACTTAGTACAACACCAAGATTTTCAATGCAATATTATAGTTATTTCTACCACGATTCGAATCGACTAAGTTTCAAAGATAAAAGTCTACCAATAAAACTATATTGATACAAAACAATCGAAACGTTAACTAAAAACAAAAAATTATACTTCTATAGATCATTAATCCGCGTATATAATAGTAAAGGTCGGAGTAAATATCTCAGTTTTTACGAAAAGAACTAAAGTACCAATTGATTCACAATCGAGAAAATTGATGATATAAGGGCTTAAAAATCGTAAATACCGACTTTAAAACGTTTATATAGCTAATACTTGTTAAACAAAAACAATATACGATTAATCAATCGTAACATAAACTAAAAGCCATGAAAGAAAACCTATGGCCGTTTGAGATGATAAATGAAATGATGAATGGATGTTTTTAAATGAAAATTAAATATAATCCATATAAATTTACCAATGACCGAACTAATAATTCTTACAAACAGCTCTTTTATAAATCATACCCACTTAAGTTCAAAATAAAATTACTTATTTTCGATAGGCCTTTATCGTTGAAACTTAGTCAATTCGAATCTCTAAGGTAGAAGTAACTGGTTCTGCATTGAAAATGGTGATGTGTTACTTCTAAGTTTGGTAGCCTGCTAGCTAGTCTGTACATTAATTTGTAAAGTCAACTGCTTTGGCTCGTACACTACTTAGAAATGAGCACCTACTATACTTTACTTGCGTTTAATGCAATCAAATCCCACAAACTACAGTTTATTTTCAGTGAGTATAATTAACTAAATGCAAGTATATTTAGCTGAACTGTATTAGAATTGACTGTTATTTCAATACTGGTGGCTTTTTATTTTGTACTTGTTTGTTAGCGTAGCTAGTCACCAATTGGTTGCAACCCTTGACATCCTTACTCGATTCAAAAGCCAGACCTTTGCCAGTTCTAGTTAATTTGTACTGAAACTGATATTAATTACGACTATTTGTCCTACTTCTCCAAGCAATTCTTTCTTTAACTTCCGTACATAAGTCTTCCGTTATAGGCTTCCGAATATCACATAGTATACCAATTGCGTACCTTTTACTAATAGTTTTACCTACTGCCGCCATTACTATTGCCATTGTTACCCTGACCGTTTTCGAATTTTCACGAATATCTTTGTTTCTTAACGTTACATGCTGGGTAGTCAACGTAGCCCTTGATTCGTACGGTTAGAGTATTGCTATCCATCAACTTTTTCAAGGCGTTATTGGGTGTAACCTTAGTTATAGCGTTAGCGGGGTTATTGTTACCGTTAATTTACCCGAACTTATTGATTTTCCGGGTTTTGTATGCTTATTTTAAAGGTATTATATCTATTATTTAACATTTTTATTGATTGTAACTAGCTTTGATAGTTATTCATAAAGGTTTCGGAAATACGTAAATATAATTACAGGTATCGAAGATAGTTATAGTTATTTGGTTATAATCCTTAACGTACTGTTAATTATTATATTGATATTAAAGCTTTCCATTATATTGTAAACCTTTAAGGCTAACACGCTTCATATTATACACTTATGTTTAAAAAAAATGCAGTATACGAGGTATTCAGTAATTTTAAAATATTTTTAAGATTTTTCCTCGTTGATCAATATTATAAAAACCCTAATTGGCGATATAAAGTGAACATTATTATTTTTGAAAACCGTCCGTAAAAACTATTAACTTTGCTGTTGTTAAGTTTACCAATTCCATGTTAATATTGCTTTTTAAATTATTCATTTTCCAATGAATACTTTTTGTTTTACTTGTCAAAGTTTTTTTTTTGGTCAATCATATGTTTATACCAAAATAGATAGGCCGTACGATGCTTTAGGTTGGTATAGTGTAATAATATAAGCCGTATAGACCCTTTACTTTAGGTATATTCATAATCTTTCCTTGTGTACCTTATCAATCTTCGTTAAGCTTGTAGCCTGCCCCTTTTGACGTGGGTCATTATACGTATCACGTATATTGTCACCCTCCTTAAAAACATGGATACGGATTAACAATTTATTAAGATTAAATTTTATACCCTTAATCAACGTTTTAATCGACTTACACACAAGGGACTAGATGTTCTATGACACTTTTTTTGGCTGTTATAAACCTAATATATTTTTAAAAAGGTTATTGTTAGGCTATATGCTTAAAATACCAAATTGTATTCCCTATACAATTCATAAATATGGGTTGAATACTAAAGTTTTTATATTTAGTATTTCTTTGAAATATGTTTAGTATGTTCAAAACTAGTAAACATATAATTTGGCCAATATATATAGAAATGTGATATAATATATTACCGTTCTGACCGGAAACCTATGCTTTAGCATTTTCGGCAGTTTAATGATATAAATCGTTAAAATTTTATGGCAAATTACTTATATATTCGAATTATATTACAGCTATTAAGTGTAAACTTACTGTTTACGTAAACAGTTCAACTGGCATCAATTACAATAATTGAACGTATTGGTAGACCTTAGACATTGCAACGTTGTCGATTCGATTGGTCGAAGTAATAGTAGTATTGTGTGGTCAGATGGTGGATGTATTGTTCTAGATTTGGCAAACCGCTAGCCGGTCTGCACTGTAATTTGTATGGCCAATTACTTGGCTCGTGCCCTAAAGTAAAGTGCAGCGTACTGTACTAGACTTGCACCTAATGCGGTAAGTCTTTATAAAGCAATACACTTAACTTGCAGTTTAGTATAGTTAACTTTACTGTAAGTAAAGTTGACCTACTACATTGTATATAATACTATTTCAATACTGGCGGCTTTTTAGTCTGTACGCGCACGCCAGTGTAGCCGACTATTCTTTTTCAGTTACCACTAAACTGCCCCCTTGTTAACTGGCCAAGCTCCTATCAATTCTAGTATATTCCGCACTTAAATTGACTCCAATTACCTCCCTTTACCCCACGGTTCCGAGTCTCAACTTCATTAACCCCCATAAACAAATCTTTTGCCGTAGACTTATACAAGCCTTCAACTTAATCGTTCCAGTCAATCTCGTAGGCCTTAATTCCCTGGTAGTCTTTTAGTTTGCCAGGGTACCCCTATTTGCTGAAACGCAACTTAAGCTTGCCAGTCGGCCATCCAAACAGTATAAAAAGGCGTGGTTAGCTAGTATTGGGCCGCGCTAGGTGTAGTATCTTCGTGCCACTGAATCTTCTTAAAGGCATTGCCATCTATTAGCTTGTCGCCTTCGAAGTCTGTAATTTGGTCTAAGTATTCCTATTTAAAAGTAATGGGGTAATGAACGTAATAAACTGCCTTCCAATTGTTACGCTTGATAGGAAGGTACCGAGTTAACTAACAATTAAACTTATTAAAAATCTAACATCTTTTACCACTATTACGACGATAGTACTAATGGTTAGCGGGTCCGCCTAAATCTTGGCCTTATTGGCGCTAACGTGGTTGCTGCTTTTAGTTTGAGGCCAATAGGCCAAACTTTAGGCGTTATAGGCGCCCGTACTAATGGTCGACGTAATTAACCACCGTAAGGTCGTCTTTATTTACTTTAAGGAAATTTCCGGCTTAAAAATATATATTCAACGAGTTTAGTATACGCGTTATCACGGTGGTAAGCGAGGACGGCAACTGGTTAAAAAAGTCTTCGTAAGTAGTATCTGTGCGTTAAAAAGCGTATTTGAACTCGTTAACGCGATTGATTACTGCTTGTACCTGTTTGAGAAGTATGGTTTCGCCAACATATGTTTTCCCTATTACTTTTTAGCATAACATTCACTTGTTAAGCATTTAATTAAAGACGTCTATTGGTATTTCCTCCTTTTTTTTCTTTGCAATTTTTACAGTTTAACTCGTAATGATCCAGTTTGTATAGTATTACGTAATATGGATGTTGTATTCTAAGTAGCCCTTTATGCTATCGTAGATTTCACGAAACGTAATTACTTAAGTCAGGAAGATTAAGTAGTAATTTTGGCGTATCTTATAAGGATTTCGGGAAACCATAAGTGAAAACCAGAAGAAAGAACCTTCATTTACTTGCAAATATTGAGAAAAGGCATTATCTTGGTGTTGAAGAGGTTATAAAGCTTTTTGTTATACTTTTCTATATTATCCTAAATATTAGTGAAATCCGTAAATAGCTTATAGTTAATATTAACCATCCTGATAGGTTTTAGGAAAAAGTTGCGATAGTCATCTCAGTTTTAAATAGTACTTCCTAATAGTTTAAATCGTAAAGCTTTCAAGGTACGCGGTTAAAGATAATTGCCAGTCGCCTAGCTCGAGGGGTAAAGTCCTATGGTAAGACCTGTAGTAGGTTTTCGTATGTAAGTAAATCTGGAGGAGGAAGGTTTTTAAGGTGCTTAGCGATTGAATTGTTAAGGGTTGATGGGTATTTGAAGGTTTTGGGAGGCTTAACGATCTTCATTAATTGGGTAGTATAAAGCGCCGACGTCGATACCCCTGATCGTGTTGGCGGCCTTTGCTTTACATACTCTGCCACCATTAAAGGCGTACTCCACGCTTTCACGTAGAGGTGCTAGGCTACCGAGCACATTAAAAAATTCCTTTTCGCTAACGCATAAAGAGGCTTAACTTAGTTAGGTGTAAAGGAGAGGTTCCTTAGATCGTAGGTAAGGGCGTTAAAGTTTTTTATTATTCTTTCCCTTAGTCTGTAAGTCTTAAAGGCGTTTTTTAAACTGTATTAAATCAAAAAGGGTTTTACTAACTTGGTAGGGTCTTTTTCTAGCACGTAAATCCTCTCGGCATTTAAGTTAGCTTTTAATTTGGATTTAATACCTTTTTAAACTTTCTTTTATATGTTAAGAGTTCAGTCACTAAAGAGGTTACAAAAGTTTCGAAAGGCGCGTTCGCTGCGGTTAAAGTCTTCGCAGCCGTTTTGTTTAACGATATAATAGCCGACGTAGTTAACGAGGTACTTTTCCGTTGATTTTTCGTCGATATTTTATCCTTATAAGTCTTTATCGTAATGTTTTGTAAAGATAAATCCCAAGTCGTTAATTCTCTTTTGGATCTCTAGGGTAAGTGCCATTTTAAGGTTTAGGCTTGTATGGGACGTGTAAGGCGAGTGATTTGTTGATTTGGTGCGTAAAGACTTGGTATTTTGGCGTGAAGTTGCCCGGGAACTTGGCGACTTAGCGTTAGGTTTTACGGTGTGGTTTTACTTAATGCGACTTAGTGTTTTTGTTCGAAGCAGCGAACTTGTAGATTGAAGTGGTGTAGGGAGTGAAAAAAGTAAATTAGAGGTAAAGGTTTAGTGTAAAAAGTAAGTTCGAAAGTCGTTATTAATGGTAAAGGGCGAAGGTTGTTTGTTGTGGTTATTTGGCTGTGGGATTTATTCGGTTTTCTTTTGGTAATAGCACCCGTAATAATATTAACTTAGCCGTTTGCCAACTTGCCGAATTGAGATTTTCAGCGGTTAATCTTAACGTTCTTTAAAAAGGATCAATAAAGATTTTTTTGGTGTTTCAGATAGCTATACTATTTTTACCTCTGGTTTGCCGTAAAGACTAACACAACCCAAAAGTCTTTCTTACGTATTACCGTAAAAACAGACACAGTAGTAAAGGCTCTTCATAAAAATCGTTCCTTTATTCTAGCCGTCGTTATTAACGTAAAAAGTAACTAGAAAGTAGCCTTTTCTTTTACTTAGCTTATCTGTGCTTAACCTAATAAGCACTAATTAGTGTTAGTAAGCCTTAAACGTTGTAACGTTGTGGTTTCGATTAGTCGAAGTAACAGTAGTATTGCAGTAATTAAGTGGTAGATGTATTGTTTTAGGTTTGGTAGACCGCTAGCCGGTCTGCACTATAATTTGTATGGCCAACTGCTTGGTTCGTACCCTAAAGTGAAGTGCAGCGTACTGCACTCGACTTTCACCCGATGCGGCAAGTCTTCAGAAAGCAATAGACTTAACTTGCAGTTTAGTATAATCAACTTTACTGTAAGTAAAATTGATCTACTGCACTACATGTAATATTATTCCAACAGAACGTTTTTTTTATATTATAGGCGAATAAGTAAGGACTTGAATTTCACCTTTCTTATCGTATCCTTAGGCTATTAGCCGTAAATCTTTATACGGTCGGTTTATAGTCTTATTTTGAACTCCGTAAACTATTTTCGACTGAAAAATTGGTACTTTTCAGCTTTTAAATTACTTTAAAGGTATAAATTGAACAAGATGTAGTATAAAAAGACGTTCAATTTCTACCCGGTTGCTTTCCTCGAAAGTTCTATTCGATATGTGAATAATCCCTTTAACACGTAACTTAAGAGCAAGTTCTCTGTCAAAATTTTCTTTCTGAAATACCCACATCGTTATGTATGCCCTTCTAGACTTAAAGTTTTCGTTATTGTCTTCCTCTTTAATTTATATCCTACTCTTTGGTTGTTTTACACGCCATCGAAGTTCTATCGGTTTATGAACAATCGGCTCGAAATCATTATATTTATAAATTCGTTCGGCTTGAGGGATTTTGGCGTAGGGACTTTTATTCAATTTTTGAGTTTTTTGTACAGCTTAATTTATATAGTGCGGAATATGATCAATCCGTTAACGGTTTTCATTTCCACGTTTAGTTTGGTAATATTTCATATATTATAAGGTTTATCCTATCTACCTAGCTTTTGCTACGTAAGGATTTCACCTAAACGAGGCAAAAATAACATATCTATTTTCGATAGGCCATTCATGGTGTTAAGGGTATTATTAATCTGGCGGCGTACCGATTTCTTTTCTACTTCTTTCAAAGATTTTATATATACAAAAACATGCTTTTAGGTGTTTTGCGATGGTGGTAATTTAGTTGTCATGCGTGTGTAGGTTACAAATACTAATAGAGTTGGTATAAAACCGTTAGAGCTAACAGTATTGTTAAAACCTTTTAAAAGTATCCATACCTTTTAACTTAAGAATCTTTTAATCCTTGAGGTAATGATATCGTAAGTTTTTTTGAAAAATGCGTGGGATTTTTCAACCTTATCAATACCTTAATGAATCTTAATGAGAACCTATTTACAATAAATTTCCATTACTTTAATATTAACTTAAAATCTTATGGTAACAAAGTTGGTATAGGTATCGTAAACTCGTATATTTACAGGTTCTAACTACGTATTAATTCATAAAGTACATACTTCCTCCTATATTTCCATCGTTGTAATAATTTTGAGGAATTTGGCGTTAATCAACTAACCGGTAATTTAATCGGCGATTAAATTAACGAAATTTAACTCTATCAGGCTTAATACCATTGCCTTTAACCTTTGGAGGTAAAACTAGAGGTGCCCCTATTTTAACTGAAATAGGAACTTTTCGCTATTTTTAACCCCAAACAATTTATCAGTCTCAACGTTAACGTTAATGCCGAGGTTCTTTATATCTTTCAGGTCAAAGAGGGAAGGAGTAGGTGATTCCAATATATAAAAAACATTAGGACTAACGGTAGTAGTAACGATTATCAATCCTAATAAAAAAAGCTTTTTTATAGCTAAAGCTAACTTTATCTTTACCGATATCTATGTAATTAATTTCTGTAATAGTATTAGTATCCATTTGTAATGCGATGTATTGCGAATAACCTTTTGTTAAGTACTGTATTACCCCAGTGTTTAGCATAATGCCTTGAAAACCCTGTTCTATGTAACTGTTTCAAGTGGTCAATAAGTGTATAATGTTAGAGTCTTTATCTTTAAAAAAGCGATAGGGGTTTTACCTATTGGGTGGTATAAAAAGACGTAGTTAGCGAATTATTATATTATTTTTAGATCGGTTTCAGTATTTTCGTGCCAACCGATAACCTTAGGCTTGTTTTTCTCTTTTTTGTCCTCCTTACATTTAAAGCCTACGACGCTTGAAATATTTTTCCAATTAAATATGAAAGGGAATTATATATAATATATTACTTACTTCGATTTACGTTTGTCAATAGTAAGGCGTGTCGTCTAGTAGCTTCATTTACTATAAATACAACATTTCTTAGTATTTAAAGTAAGCTTGAATTACTAATTTTAAAACTGTAACGAATAGGAGTATACTCCTAGATAAGTGTCTTGATAATCACATACTTAGGCCTAGACCATCCGTTAACCATATTATCCAAGTTTGCTTTCTTTATGGTTGATGTAAAATATGTAAGAGGGTTTTTTATCGTCTTCGTACAATTTTGAAATTTAAAGGTACATATTATTCGAGTTGGGAACTCGTGTCATCATGGTCGTTAACTAGGATCATAAATAACTAAAAAAACCTTTTACAAATAGCGTCAGAGTATTAAAAATATATTTAAAACCTTTGTAACTCGTAATCATTTAGAGGACTTGTTGACATAGTATACTTTCGCCAACTACTACATTTTTTACTGCTTATTAACGAAGTATTAGCCTATTAAGTATCTAATTAAAGAGGTTAATTTTTCTTTCCAACTCTTTTTTGTAATCCAAAATATAAAACCACTTGATAATATTCCAATTTATATGGTATTAGGCGAGTGTAATATCGTATTCTAACAAACCTCTAAGACTTTCGTATATTCTTCAGGAAATGGAGCAATTCGTTAACTACTTAAGGTCATAATACTCAGCTTCACCGGTAAAGATATTGGGAAATAAAGAGTAAAAGCCTGGCATTTCAACCCTTATTTAGTTATAGATATTGAAAAAAAACGGGATTATTTTGACGTTGAAGAGGTTATACGGCTTATCGTTATACTTTTTCTCCCTCCTCTTGTCTTAATTAACGTAGTAATTTCCGCGTAATCCATATCTACCATAGGGATATCTCGAGGAAGAAAAGTGATATACTGGTCGTAAGGACCCTTTGGATCTTTAGAATGGTGTTATGAAAGGTACTGGTAGGCAGAATAGTTACCTTTAGCTAAGTTGTGAGGAAAAAAGCAAATAGTTACGCCTATAATAGAATTGTGCGTAAAGCCGCTCTTTCCTTAACTTGTTTACTAAAATTGGACGTATTAAGGGACCTTGGAGAAGGAAATTCAAAGGTTTTTGCAAGGGACTTAGAAATAATTCTCTTGGTGTTCAGGAGCTTGGCAAAGTTTTTTGTTCAATCAATTGGTGGATTTAAGAACTTGCTTTACGCGAGTTTATCAATATTCTATGGCCAGAAATATTGGCTTGCTGAGGAACTTGGATAAAAGAGTTTGAAAAACTTATCTGCGTTTAGGCGTGACCTTAAAAACGGGTTGGAAGGTATTAAAGAATATTATCGCTAGTAATACCTTTATTTTTACCCTTATAAACCAATATAGGGTTCTCTTCGGTAGCTTATTCGTATAGTATATTAACTAGGTTACCCTTTTCCCCTTTCTTTATAGGGATTTCAACGCTTTGGATGAAAAGTTCAGTTTTTAGCTCAGTCTTAACCTGTTTATTTGACAGCTTTTACATCGTTAAGTTCTCATTTCTAAACTAATTTTAAAATTCATAGAATGTATTTGAGCCTTCATTAGTTACAGTGGTCTTCGAGTTGAAAATATAATAGCCGATAATTGATAAGGTGTTTACCTAAAGAGTTTTCGTCGGCGTCCGCAAATCAGAGTTTTTTATCGTAGTGTTTCACAAAGATAGTTTCGAAAGCCCTAATTGCTACTTTCCTAACAGTGTCAACGATAGTGTTAATTCCGTCGTATTTAAAGGTTATCGTAGCGAAGATTAAAGGATGTAAAGGAGAAACAAGTGGTGTAAAAGGAAATAAAACCTTAGGTTTACCATTAAAATTGATATTTATTAAATTTCGTTGTACTTAATCATTCTGAAAAATTGAAATTTACAATAATATTATCTATAATAGCAATAGCTGCAATTGTTGGAATATTAATACCTGTAATATAGTAGGTTAACTTTACTTACAGTAAACTTGACTATACTAACTTCAAGTTGAATGTATTGTTTTGTGTAGGCCTACTGTATTGGCTGTAAGTTAAGTACAGTATGCGCTCACTTCACACTAGGGCACGGGCCAAACGATTGGCCAAACAAATTACTATTCAGACTAGCTAGCGGTATACCAAACCTAGAACAACACATCTAACATTTGACCACGTAATAATACTGTTACTTCAATCAATCGAATCGACAACGTTGTAATGTCTAAAGCTCTACCAACACTGATCAGTGTTTATTGGGTTAAGCATAGTTTAGCTAAGTAGAAAGAGGAAGCTACTTTCTATTTACATTTTGCGTTAAACGACGTTAAAATTTACTATTAGAAGTCTTAAAGTTTGGTAAGTTGGAAAACAGACAAATTATTATTACTACAGGTGTTATTATTGCAGATAAACAATTAAGTCCCACGGCCTATAAATTTCAACCTTCGATCTTTACTTACAATAACGACCGTGGACCTCATCTTTTACACCAAACCTTTGCCCTTGCCTCACTTTTTTCACTTCCCCTACGCCAATTTAATCGTTAAGATCGCTGTTTTGAGCGAAAATACCAAGTCCCCAAATCGAAAAGTTCCTACACAAATTTACGGTAAAACACTAAATTCCCACGCGATATTACGTTTAAAGATTATCAAGCCTTTTACCTTACATATCCTATATGAGCTAAAACGTTAGGATGGATACCGCAAGCGTTTACTTTCAAGCTATTATCGACCCCGTTTAAAAAGAAGTAATTAAAAACTTTGGAATAGTTTTCCTTAACTATTACGACGAATAGTTTTGGATTACGGATGTTAATAAGACTTAACCAAAGTTTACCTAACCAATTACATTAAATAGTACATTTTCGACGCGGATTTCGGCGAAGATTACAGCCATAGTTTTCGTGCCTTTTAAGATTTTCGTGAGTCTTTTAACTACTAGACGCCTAATATGTGGAAGATAATACATCTTATTGTTAAGATCAAGTTAAAAAAAGAAGTTATTCGCTGTGGTATTTATATCCTAGAAAAAACTTCACTGGGATTAGTCAAAATCTTTTTTAAATTAGCTTAACAAAAATATTCCCTTTAAGATTCTAATCTTTAAACCCCTTGAAGGAAATGTAAGGGCATTAAAAAGCTTTAACACCTTTATACGTAATTTAGAGGACCTCCTCTTTACTTTTAGTTAAGTTAAGCCTCTTTACTCACTAGCAATAAGGAACCAGTTAACCTGCTTAGTAGATTGGCACCTTTATGTAACAACGTGGGGTACGCTCTTAGCGGTAGCAGGGCACATAAAGCAGCGGTGACCAACACGGTAAAAGGAATTAACATTAGCGCTTTACACCAGTTAATTAAACAAGATCGTCAGGTCCTTTAAAACCCCTAATTCCTCTTTGCCCCCTAATTATTTAATTAGCACCGTTCATCCCCTGAAAAACAATCTTTCGACAGGTTTGCTTACACGTGCGAATCTACCATAAATCCTACCACAGAACTTTACCCTTCAGGCTAGACGACTAACAATTACTCTTAATATCGTGTGCCAGAGGCTTTAAGGTTTAAATTGTTAGGAAACACTATTAATAAAGACTAGGATAACTATTACAACCTTCCCTTAAAACCTGTTAAAATAGTTAATATTAATTACAAGCTTTTTACGGATTTAGACAAGATTTGGAACGATGTAACGAAGTATAATAGAAAACCTTATAATCTCTTCAATACGAAGATGATACCCTTTTTAAACATTTGCAAGTGAATGGAGGTTACCCCTTTTAGTTTTCACTCACTTTTTCCTGAAATCCTTACGGAGCACACCAAAGACTATTACTTAATCTTTCTAACTCGAATAATCACATTTCGCGAAGTATACAATAACATAAAAAGTTACTTTAAATACGACGTCCACTTTATCTAATACTATACAAATAAGGCTATTACTAGGTAGACCATAATAATGGCGAAGAAAAAAAAGAACGAAATATCAATGAATATACTAAAACAAATGTTTAAAAAATTGATACTATATCAGTAGGCAATATGGAAAGCCTACGCTAGCAAAACCATACTTCTCGAGTAGGTATAGGTAGTTGTTACGGGTGTTAATGAGTTTGAATACGCGTTATAATACCCAGATATCATTTGTGAAAGACTTTTTAACCATTAGCACTTCTCGTTCGTAACCGTAATAGCACGTATACCAAACTCGCTTGGTATATACCCTTAAACCGGCAATTTACTTAACGTAAACAAAAAAGACCTTACGATAGTTAATTACGTTGACCGCAAAGATGGCTACAGGTGCCCTTAACGTTTAAAGTTTAACTTATAGACTTTAGACTAAATATAATAACTATATTAACTCTAATAAGGTTAAGATTAAAACGGTCCTATTAATCGTAAAAACTATCGTGGTAATAGTAGTAAGAGATGTTAAATTTGTAACAAATCCGCTTATTAATCAACTTACTACATCCTGGTCGAACGCAATGATAAATAGGTAATACACTATATTTAATACCTTACTACTTCCGAATAATATCAATTGGATTAAATCGCAAATTTGAAAGGCGACGAGCCAATTAACGGTAATAATAACCTTAAGTAAATTAAATGATATAAAAATACTACTTTTAACGCGGCCTAATAACTAGTCGATCACTCCTTTTTATACCATTTAGGCGGCGAAAACCTTTACCTTTACCTTAATCAAGCCCCATAAACCCTTGTATACCTTTAACTTTCGCAATCGTTATGTGGACCACACGTTTTAAGATATAATTCCAGATATAGAAGCAATAAGGTACTTGACAGGATTCTATTCCCAGTACATGGTATTATAAAGGGAAATTACTACGATTACTGAGATTAATCTTTAAGATTTTAGTAAGGTTAAAGTTGGTTTCGACCCAGACAAATAATTATCTTTATTAGGGAAAACGGTAGTTTAAGCTATTATTAAGTTTATTACGTTTTATATCTTTAAGTTGTTTACCCCTTTCCTTTTTTACTTAAAGTATATAAAGACACTCGGTATTAACGTTAACTTTAACTCCGATGAGCTGATTAAAAATAGCTAAAGGTTTTCTCTCGCCTTTAATTGGAGGTATTTATACGTTTATATTTAAGGCCTAAAGGTAGTAGTATTAAACCTAACGGGGCCAAACAATGCATTAACTATACCAATGCTTTACTTACCTAGACGTCAATAGTTTTTATGAAGTCTTAAAGTCTGTAGGATATGAAGATATAAAATACTTTGCCTAAAAGGTTAATAAAAAGCTTGATTTCTATTATTGAACGTATATCTAAACTTTCCGAAAATTTAAATTTATATTGAAAAACGATAAGAACTGTAACTATAAAGGTTTTATCTATATGTTTTACTTGAAAAACAAATCCGTTTTTTACGTCGTTTACTACGTAACGTCTTTTTATAAAGCTAAATTTCCAAAATCCCTTTTGGTAAAAAATACGTAGGAAACGTTAAGGATATTGTAAATTAATACGTATTTGGGCCTACCCAACGTTGTCGTTTATGATACTGGTACCGACTTTACGGCGGTGTAGTTTTGAAAATATATTTAAATAATGGGAATCTAGTATAAATAGGTATCCGTAAAGGCTGACTAGAGTATTAGGAAGGTTAAAAGGATATATACGCTACTTCGCCGAGCTTAAATATCCTTACACTGGAGATTGAAAACTCTACTAACCTAAAGGAACTCCTTTAAATAGAGGTAAAAGGCCTAAACAATACTATAGGCTTTGACGGCCTAGTTTTAACGCTATTGTTTTTTAAAACATACCTACACCTAACAAGTAAATCTCATCTTCGACTTTACATCAACTTTCTTGGCATGAGTGCACAGACCACCTTGTTAAGGAAGGTAGGGGGCCTACACTATAAACTCTAACAGTGCCTACTTCCGAGAAAAAAATTCAGATTTAGCCGCTCTCAACACCATCACTTTATATGTATCCTATTCCACTACAACATCCTCAATCAGCTTTATCACCACTTGAATATTTTCCGGCCCCCCCTTTTTGGCTATAGAGATCGTCGTCGACCCGGCGCACCGCTTGCGCAGCGGTGCATCTAGAGAACAGCCCTCACAACCAGCGATTCCGTCCCTCATTACTCATGCCAACGTAGACCTTTAGACTTAAACTTGCACACTGAAAGTTTGATTTACTTTTCGCTTTAAGGTCTAGATCTTTGTTATAAGCACTCGCACTTAACGGCTCTATTTATTCATTCATTTATTCATTTATTTACTTTTGAGCCATCGTCACTCATATCGGTGCTCTACCTATTTAGCTGGGCCTTTAAACTTAAAATTTCACTGAAACTTTAATGAAAGTTCGATTTCTTTTGCGCTTTAAGTTTTTAAAGAAGTATTTTTATTATAAGCACTTACACTTAACGGCTCTATTTATTTATTTATCTTTAAGCCGCCGTCACACACACCGATACTCTACCTGCTTATCGAGGCCTTCGACTATACCTTTAATGCCTTTTTTTTGGCTATCTATAAAAGACTTTTTACTCCAAACCACCTGTTTAGTAATGTACCCTATTTTATAGTTCTTTTATAATTCTTAAGCTTGCGGTCCATAGCAAAAAGGTAACTTGGGTTAGCATTTTCGAAGTCTTTTACCGAGTTATAAAGTATATCTTCCCTACCACCACAGTCTTTTAACCAAGATATATGTATTTCATACGCCATTTAATCTCTTGAGGCTATTAAATCCTCGATAAGAGTGGCCATCAAGCGGGGACTAAGATAGCCGTTTAACATAGCCTGGCTAAAGCTATAGTTTTTACGTTTATATAATGTTACGGGTCTCCAAGCTATGGGGTTACCTTAAGGCCTTAATTAAAAGTATGGTTTAAGGTTCGATTTTTAAAAAGTTTGCTTTTTGTCCTTGTGCCTTTTTGTTTTTTAGATAAAGGTTGTGGCGTTAGATTTTTCTTTACAAATATATTCGGTTGAAATCATTTTCCGATGCACCTCATTGTGCATACCCTTTTTTACGGGGCACGTAGACAAACTTATACAAATATAGTCTATATTTGTAATACTTATAAGTTTATACCATATACTAAAAGCCAATACAGTTAATTATAAAACTCTAACAGCAGTTAATACATACGTACAACATATTACCCGAAAATTAGCTATAGTTGTATGGGTTTAGGATTTTAACCTTATATATTGATTTAGTTGGAGACGCTTGTAATAGTCTATTTAACGGATTGCATGGTACAATTTGGAAACAACAGGAATTTTCGAATAAGTTGGTTGTTGTAGGTGGGAATACTTGGGTTTCGAGCCTTCCCGCTGGTATATGTATGTATTTCACATTAGCGAGAGTTATACTATACTAGCTATATAGTAGGCACTACCTGGCGATAGTAAAAAAAAATGGTAAATCTCTGCTATTAGTAAGTATCTAAAAGCGAGCTATAACTTACAATAAACACTAAAGTAACTACTAAAATAATCGGTACGCCGCTAGGTTAATAATGCTTTTAATATCAGGAACGGCTTTATAATAATCGACGTTTTTACTTTAATATTGTAAAGCAAAGTTCTTATATGGCAGGAACCTGGAAAATGGGAAGGCTTATATAAAACCTTAAGTATTACAAACTTTAAAGTAGTTATTAAAACTGTTAACGACCTTATAACCTTTCGAATTACCTAGGTTAAACCCTATATTAGGATAACCGACGATAAAAACCCTTAAACTAAACGATTAAACTAATACAAACCTCGTTTTCCTATAATTGATAAGCTGACAAAACGCTGCCGGCGCGAACAACCACTGAAAAGGAGGAATAATAAAGAGGAGAAATATATATAGAGCCGTATTTATAATATTATTTACGTTACTGAAAAAAAAAGGATAACGAAGACTTAGTACTAAAGCTTCGAATATAAGTTATTATCAAAACCTTCGGCAAATCCTTTAAAAAAAGCGACAAAGTTGAAATTAATAGCCTACTAACTCGAGGAGTTGAGTAATTCGTATTGAAAGTTGATTTTAACCTTTAAACCCCAAATGTCACAATCTTCAAGTCGAAGATTATCTGCGAAGTTAAAGGCAAAACTACGGGAGAGCCGTGCAAAAGGTTACGTTTAATAAATTAAAGATACGGTAATAAAGGTAAAATATGGATCTTTACGTATTCGTCAACGATTTAAAAGATTAATTAACGTTAAGTAGTCGCTTTAACAACAAATCTACAAGAAAAAATTAAAGGTAAATTTATATTTAATAGCCAAAATATAACGTAAATATACACGTAATTAGCAACCGATTCATAGCGGATTATTTTATGAAAGTTACTACAATAATTACGTATTATCTATGCTGGAGATACGGTAATACTGTATATGAAATTACTTCCTGGTTTAGTTAAATCAAGCGTATATTAGTTTCTTACTTATTGATCGTATTTTCAATTACGGCTAATTAGAAAGATTTTAACATATAACATGTGTTGCTGGTAACGTAAAGGAAAAACTTCGGCCTAATAAGTATGTAAATTAACGATAACATTTTAGTTGGAACGTCTGGCTTTATAGTATCGGAACAGCAGGCGATTAAAAACTTCAAGTTTTAAAATTGAAAGCCGGTTACAATATTAGCAGAAGGTAGTTAACTTGACTTTAATAAATCGTTAATCCGAATGCTTAGTATCAATGCCGGTTTTAGCTCTTGTTAATAGAACCAAGGCATTGATTTGGCTATAATAGAAAGACTGACGTGGTTAAAGCCTAACAATACTTAAAATAACGTGCCCGTAATAGTTATATTATAACAATATGTTAACCGAAGGCTTTTTACAAGCTATTTATAGCGATATAAGCATTAAACCTAACAAATAACGATATTAACCGTCTAAACAAAAGGTTTAAGTTCCAAATACAAAACCTGAACCAAAGGATTAATATAGTCCCAATCGATCTATCGAAGGCCAAGTTAATAATATTTACGGATAGATTTTTCGTAAATAATACTGACCGGCTTTGATAAATCTGCTTTATAATGAGCTCGACTAATAAGAATAGACAGAAAAATCAGTTTGGTATTATTAGCATCTTGATTTACTGGAATTTTATTAAATGTAAAAGGATTATATGAAGTATGCTAACTTCAAAAGTCTACAATATAATGACAGGCTTTAATATAGGTATGGTATTCTGGGAAACCCTTAATATCATTACCAGGTAGTTAAAGATTCCCCCTATCCTGGTAGTAATTTGTACTGACTCAAGGAATCTATTCAAATACCTTTCGAAACTCGAAACCACTGGCAAAAAACGTTTGATAATCGATATAATAATACTCTGTGAAGCTTATGAAAGAAGGAAGATTAAGGAGTTCTGGTAAATTAATAGGAAAAACTATCCTTCTAATGTTATAACGAAGGTATTGCTAAATAAGGCCCTTAAGAGGTTTTTAGAAAGTAATAGACTGGTTATACATATCGAGGGCTACGTTAATAGGTCGTCCGGCAAGGTCATATCACGGGGCGGTTAGAGATGTACTGGCGAAATAGAAAATTGCCAGGAGATTAATAATAGCAACTTGTTTAACTAGCACGGCTAAAGTAAAGGTTTATATAAGCCTATAACGGAAGAACTTTTTGTGGGAATTGATAAACTTCGACCTTAGAGCTATAGAATAATGAAGGGAAAATAGAGTCAATTTAAGTGGGAATGAGTGTAGTTTGATGTGGAAGTCAACTGGAATCGACAGGAGTCTAGCTAGTTGATGAGAAGGTAATTCAGCAGTAACTAAAAAAGATTAGTTGACCATACTAGCGTGTGCGCACAAACTAAAAAGCTGCTAGTGTTGAAATAGTAATATCTGTAGTATAGTAAGTCAACTTTACTTACATTAAAGTTAACTATACTAACTGCAAGTAAAGTGTATTACTTTGTATGTGCCTACTGTATTAGCTGTAAGTGAAGTAAAATATACTCCCACTTCACACTACGGCATGGGCCAAGCAATTAGCCATAAAAATTACTATACAGACCGGTAAGCGGTCTGCCAAACTTAAAACAATACATCCACCACTTGACTACACAATATTACTGTAACTTCGACCAATCGAATCGACAACGTTGCAATGTCCAAAGCCCTACCAACAGCAATAATATTAACTTAGCCGTTTGCGAACTTGATGACATGGTGATCTTTGTGACTTTTGGATAATTAATTTTAACGCTTCCAAAACTATTTTAATAAGAGTTTATTAGTAATTTCTATAATAGCGATACCGTCTCCACTATCAAATACTTATAAACAACCGATGTATTTAAAGGATCTTTATTCTTATTAACTATAAACAGCGGACGTAGCAAAAGGGGGCCCTTTGTAAGAATCTTTTTTCTACCTTCACTAAACAAAGCGTAACAACCGGAAAATATCTTTTTTTTTTCTACTTGGCTTATCTGTACTTGAGATGATAAGCACTGATTAGTGTTGGTAAATCTTTATTGTTACAAAGTAGTCAATTTGAATATCTGAAGTCAAAGTAACTGGCTTTGCGTTGAAAGTGGTGATGTGTTACTTCTAAGTTTAGCAGACCGCTAGCTGGTCGGCATACTAATTTGTATGGCCAACTACTTTATCCAGTGTCCCAATTTCAAGTGGGCACCTACTGCACTTGACTTGCAGTCAATGCAGTCAAATCCTACAAACTACACTCAATTTGTAGTTAGTACAATCAACTAACTGTTAGTATAGTTGACTTGACTATACTGCAATTGACTGCTATTTCAACACTTATAACGATTGTCAACTAGAATAAACCATTAAAAAGAACGTTTATCATTATCTAACACCTTATAAACTAGTTATTTAAGAAATTTAAAAAGATTTAACGAAAGTTTCTAAATTCAAAAATATATAACATAATATTGAACTTTAACTGTGGCATGATAATATGAAAGGCCCTTAATATTGTCACCAAATAATTAAATATAACATTAATTCCTGTCGTTATTTACACCGATTAAAGAAATCTATTATAATATCCATTCAAACTCGATATAACCAACGTAGAAAAACGAATAACAAACGTGATAACTTTCTAAAACCCTTACAAAAATAGGGAAATCGAAGAATCTAGGTAAATCGATGACAATAACAATCTAGTTAATATCATAACACAAACTAACACGAATAAGATCCTAAAATATTTACAAACAAGGTCCTAAGAATGTTTATAAACAATAATGAATTAACTATTAAAATGAATGAATACGTAGATAAACCGTCTAACAAACAGATTTCTAGTAAATTGAAAAATTATCAAAAATGTTTGAATAGTAGTATTTGAAGTGCAGTAGATTAACTTTACTTACAGCTTAGTTGACTATACTGATAGCAAGTTGAGTGTATTGCATTATGTGGGCTTACTGTGTTAGGTGTAAGTCGAGTACAGTATGCTGCACTTCACACTAAGGCACGGGCCAAGCAATTGGCCATACAAATTACAGTGCAAACCGGCTAGCGGTCTGCCAAACCTAAAACAATACATCTACCGCCTGAATACGCAATACTACTATTACTTCGACCAATCGAATCGACAACGTTGCAACGTCCAAAGCCCTACCAACACTAACCAGTACTTATTAAGTTAAGCATGGATAATCTAAGTAAAAGAAGAAGTTAATTTCTGGTTGTTAAGTTTTGCGTTATCGTTAGGTTAGGGGAAAGATTCTTACAAAGGGCATTTAATACTGTGTTAGTCTTAACAGCAGTACGTAAAAAAGATCTTTTTATTGCGCCAGTTTTAACAGCCAACCAGAAGTAACGACGGTATCGCTATTAAAAAATACCAAGAAATCTCTACCAAAGATCCCTTTTAAAGAGTATTAAGATCGACCGCTAAAAGTCTTAAACGACAAGTTGATAAACAGCTAAATTAGTACTACTACAGGTGTTACTGTTATAAAAACGACTAAGTCCTACGGCCTATAACTTTAAACGTTCGCCCTTATTTCACTCTTTTTATTTCCCCTACGTCAATTAAATCTTTAAGTTCACTACTTTAAGCTAAAACAACAAGAATCGAAAAATCGCGTTAAGAAAGTCATGCCGCGCGACCTAACGCCAAGTCACCAAATTCACAAGCGACTTTACAACAATACACCGAATCTCTACGCTCCATATTACTAATTCCCTCGTCCACCAAGTTCTATATCTCTCTGAACCTCAAAATGACGCCTATTTAAGAGATTTAAAAAGGGATTAACAAATTATTATCCCTTTTCCCCAAGTTATACAATAAAGACCTATAGGGGTAAAATGTTAACAAAAACTCGATCGAAAAGAACTTCTTCGATTACTACATCATTAAACATATCAATATTAACAAACTTGACTACATCTTCCGTAACTTTCATAACCTTTTTAACAACTGGACCATTAATATATAGACCTTAATCTAAAATGGGATCAAGTTAAGAATAAAGGTAAAACTTAAGCTACAAGGAACTTATATACTAGTATAAATCAATATAAAGCTAATATAAAAGCTTTTCAACCTAGTTTAGTTTAAGGAATATTCTTAGAACCTAAGCTCCAAAGGAAAGAGTATAAAGGGACCTAACCGCCTTTACACGCGATTAAGAGGACCTCCTCTTTACCCTTAGCTAATTTAAGCCGTTTTATGCGTTAACTATAAGGGATCCGTTAAATTGCTCGGAATCCTAGAACTTTCACGCGAAAGCGCGGAGTACGTCCTTAGCAGTGGCAGAGCACATGAAGTAGCGGCTACCCATACGGCCAAAGGAATTGAAATCGACACTTTACACCAGTCAATTAAATAAAATCATTAAGTCTTTTGAAAAAATTAGGTGCTTATCTCCCCTTAGTACTTTAATCGATAAGCTCTTTAAAACCCTTTTTACGGCAGGTTTTCCTATATACGAAAGCCCACTATAGGTCTTATTACAAGACTTTATTTATCGTATTAAGCGACTGGTAATTACCCTTAACATCGTGTTTTGGAAGCTTGAAAACTTAAACCGCTAAGAAATACTATTAATAAAAAAGGGGGTAATTATTACGACTTGCTTTCGAAACTTGTTAAGATAGTTAACATTAACTACAAGTTTTTATGGACTTCTCTAAAATTAGAATCGATATAGAAAAGTATAACGGAAAGTTTTATAGCCTCGTCTATACTAAGATAATACCTTTCCTAAATATTAAAAAGTAAATAGAGGTTTCTTCTTTTAGTTTTAACTTACTATTTCCCGGAATCCTTATAAGGTACATTAAAGACTACTATCTAATCTTTTTAACCATAATAATTACATTTCGCGAAATTTACATCTGTATAAAAGACCACTTCAAATACGACGTTCATTTTACGTAATACTATATAGATTGAGTTACTACAAGGTGAGCAACGATAATAATTGAGAAGGAAAAAAGAGAAAATATTAATACATATATTTAACCAGATAATTTACAAGTTAATATTATGTTAAAAGGTAATTGAAAAGGCCTACATTAGCGAAGCTATACTTTACGAGCTGGTATAGGTAGTAGTTATGGTCGTTAACGAGTTTGAATACGCTTTATAACGCCTAAATGTTATTTGTAAAGGCATTTTTAGCTAATTAGATTCTTTGATCGCTATTTTAATGGTATGTATACCAAAATAATTTGGTATATACCCTTAAGCCAGCAACTTCTCTAACATGGATAAAAAAGATCTAATAATAGTTAATTACGTCGACCGTAAGTACGGCTATAGACGATTTTAACGACTAAAGTCTAGCCTATCGACTATATACTAAAGGTAGCAATTAATTTCGCGTTAATAGGGTTAAAATGTAAGCGAATTTATTAATTACAAGTATTATCGTTGTAATAGTAGCAAAAGATATTAGATTTGTGTTAAGTTTAGCTATTAGTTAATTTGTACTACCTCGCCGAACGATATAATAGAAAGGTAATGTATTTTATCTAATAACTTATTAATTTTGAACATGATTATTTCAATTAAATCGTAAACTTCGAGGGCGACGAGCCAATTAACGGCCATAATACCCTTAAAAAAATGAAGTAGTATAAAAATACTACTTTTAACGCGGCTTAATAACTAGTTAACCACGAGTTTTTATACCGATTAGGTGGTAAAGACCCTTAACTTTACTTTAACCAAGCTCTTAATCCTTTATATGCCTTTAATTTTCGTGATTGGTATGTAGACTGTACTTTGAAAGGTATTATGTTAGACATAGGGGAAATAAGGCACTTAATAGGAAGTTATTCGTAGTACGTAGTATTACAGAAGGAAAGTATTATAGCTATTAAGATTAATCTTTACGATATTTAAAGAGTTAAAGTTAGCTTTGGATTAGGCGAATAACTACTGTTAATAAAGATAACGGTAATTTGAATTGTTGTGAAAGTAATTAAGTTTTATATTTTCAAGTCCCTTACTCTTTTCCTTATTTATCTGGAGGATACAAAGACTCTCGGTGTTAACGTCGATATTAACGTAGAAGAACTGGTCAAAAACAGCTAAAGGTTTCCTTTCGCCTTTAAGTGGGTGTGTCTATAATTTCATCCTTAAATGCTTAAAGTAATAGTATTGAATTTAACGGAACCGGAGATACATTAATTACACTAGCGTTTTAACTACTTAGTTATCAATAAGCTATATAAAGTCTTAAAGTCCTTAAGGTATAAAGATATATAATATTCTGACTTGAAGGCTATTAAAAAGCTTTATTACTACTATTGGATGTATTCCTAAGCCCCTAGAAGATTTAAATTTACATCAAAAGATAATAAGAACTTTAAATACGAGTTTTTAATTAATATATTTTACTTGGATAATAAACCTGTCCTTTACGCTGTTGACTCAATAAACGTTTTAGGAGCAAAATTTGTAGAGTCCCTTTCGGTAAATGATACGTGGGAAATACTAATGATGTTATAGATTAACACGTACTTGAGCTTATTTAACATCTTTGTTTACAATAATGATACCAAATTTACGGCGGCGAAGTTTCAGAAAGATATTAAGATAATAGGTATCTAGTATAAATAGGTGTTTGTAACGGTTTACTGAAGTATTGGAAAGGTCAAAAAGGCACACACCTTATTTCGCCGAGCGTATAATATCTTCGTTAGAAATTGAAAACTTTACGAATCCGGAGGCAAGCCTTTAAATAGCGTTGAAGAGCCTAAATGATATTGTAGGCCTTGACGGTCTAGTGCTAACGCTGCTAGTCTTTGGAGCGTACCTACGTTTGACGAGTAAATCTCTGTTATTAGCAAATACCTAAAAACGTATTGCTAGTTGCGGCAAAAATTCAAGGGAATTAAGAAAGAAATCGGTACGCCACTAGGTTAATAACGCCCTTAACACTAAAAACAACCTTATAATAATCGACGTACTTAGTTTGCCATTACAAAGTAAGGTCTTTGTATAAAGAAATCCGGGTAAATGAAAGGGCCTATATAAGATCTTAAGTATCATAAACTTCGAAGTAATTATTAAAAATTTTAACGGTTTTATACTTTTCCGAACCACTTAGGTTAAGTTTTATATCAGGGTTATTAACAATGAAAATCCTTAAGTTGAGCGATTGAGTTAATGCAAACTATTGGTAGGCCTTAGACGTTGCAACATTGTCGATTCGATTGGTCGAAGTAACAGTAGTATTGCAGTAGTCAGATGATAGATGTATTGTTCTAGGTTTGGCAGACCGCTAGCTGGTCTGCACTGTAATTTGTATGGCCAATTGATTAGCCCGTGCCCTAGAGTGAAGTGCAGCGTATTGTACTCAACTTACACCTAATGCAGTAAGTTTGTACAAAGCAATACACTTGCAGTACGGTCAACTTTACTTACAGTAAAGTTGACCTATTTCATTGCATACAATACCATTACAATATTATTCCAATACTGGCGGCTTTTTTTTGTGCCTGTATGTCAGCGTGGCTTGCTATCAATTGGTAGTAATCTGTAAAATCCCTTTTTAATTTACAAGCCAATAATAAGCTAGACCTCTATTAATTCCGATTAATTTGTATTCAAAACAACCTTAATTATGACACTTTATAGCCCTTTCGCTTTACTTTTCCAAGGCCGTCGTTCCTTAAATCCCATGTACAAATCTTTCGTTACAAATTTGCGTAAAATTAAGTACGTTATCAATTACGTACCTTTTACTAGTAGTTTAAATTACAGCCATTACCACTATTGCTTTGGCGGTCTTTCAGTTTGATAGGGAGAACCTGTTCCTCTACATTACGTGCCGGGCGGTTCACGTATCCATCTATTTATATCGTTAGAATATAACTATTCACAAATCTTTTCGGGGCGTTATTAGGTGTAGCTTTAGTTATGGCACCGGTAAAGTTATCCTTACCGTTAATTTACCGGAACTTATCAATTTACCGGGCTTAGTATACCTTCCTCAGCGTTATTACATTTATTATTAGTCGTTTTTTATTAGTTGTATCTAATTTTGATAGGTATTTGTAAAGGTTTCGAAAGTTAGTATATATTATTATAGGTATCGGTGGTAAACTTAGCTATTTAGTAATAGTCCTTTATATTCCGTTAATTACTATACCAATTTTAAAACTTACTATTATATCGTAAACTTTAGAAGTTAATATATTCCGTATTACACGTTTATACTTAATAAATATTTAGTATATAAGGTTTCCGGTAATTGTAAATTTTCTTTTAAACTTATTCTTGTTAACGAACATTATCAAAAATCCGATTTACGATATAAGGTTAGTATTATTGACAAATAATCCGTTCTTAAAGATTATTAACTTTGCCTTCGTTAAATTTATAAAAACTATGTTAATTACTACTCCTATGTAATATATTTGCCATTCAATTCGTTTATTTAACCTATTAAAGTTTTATTTTATAAGTCTTATATTTATTCTACAATAGGAAGGTCATATAACGCCTCCGGTTGGCATAGCATAACGATGTAGGCCGTACAGACCTTTTTATTCAAGTATTTCTGTAATTTGACCTTGTTAGTTTTGTCGATAATTGTCAGGCTTACGACGTGCTCCTTTTAATGTAGGCTAATGTATCTGCTTTTGACCTTAATACTATGGATACGGATTAACGATTTATTAAAGTTAATCTATATAATTTTAACCAACGTTTCAATCGGCTTACACTTTTCAAAGACTAACCTTTCGATAATACGCTATTTCTCTATTATAAAGTTAATATCCCTGATAAAGAGGGTATCATTAGTTTACATACCTACGATGTTGAAGTCTTTACCTTCCGTAATTAATAAGTATAGATTAAAAGTTAAAGTCTTTATATCGAGCTTATTTTTTAAGTACGTTTGGTACGTTAAAACCCAGTAAACGTTAGCCTCGGCTAATCTGTATAAAGGCTTAATATAATGTATTATCATACCAGTCGGAAACTTGTACCTTAGTTTTTATAGTAGTTTTAACAATATAATCTGCTAAAGATCGATAGTAGATTACGTGTACGCTTACGTAATATCCAGAATATTAAGTGTAAACTAACTTTTTACGCCAGTAGTTAGACTGGTATAATAATGAAGATTAAACGTTGATTTTTTTTTTGAATTATAGGCGATTAAATAAGGATTTAGTTTTTACTTTTATTACTGTATCCTTAGGCAATCAACCGTAACCTTTCGTATAACCGATCCGTGGTCTTACCCTTAACCTTATAAACTATCTTTAACTCGAAAATAGTGATATTTTAGGCTTTAAATTACGTTAATAGTATAAATTATATAACTCCCCATAATAGGAGGCTATTAATTTACACTTAGCTACTTTCATGAAAAGGTTTTCCTGGTGTATTAAGAATGCCTTCGACACGTAACTTAAGGGTAAGTTTTCCCTCAGACCATTTCTTTTAAAATACCTACACTGTTGTATATACTTTATCAGGCCTATAGTCCTTATCGTCCTTCTTTTCAGTATATATCCTCTTTTTAGGTGTTTTTTCACGCCGCCGACATTTTATTAGCTTAATAATAGTCGGCTAAAAAGGATTTTATTGGATAATTAGCTCGACTCGAAGGTTATAGACGTTAAAATCTTTATTAAACTTAAGGAGTCTTCGATACGGCTGGAATTGTATAGCTCGGAACATTACGGGGTCGTTATTAGTTTTAATTACCATGTTTAAATTAGTGATATTTAAAATCTTATACGGCTTATTTCATTTGCCTGGCTCGCGTTACACAATAACTTTACTTTAAAGTATAGTGAAGGCACGTTTGTTATTAAAGGTTCGTTCCTAGTATTAAGGGTATTATTAAACTAGTGATGTATCAATTCCTTTTTCAAGTCCTTTAACGCTTTACCATATATTATAATACGTTTTTAGGTGGTTAACAAGGGAGGTAACTCAGTTGTTGTAGGTAAGTAAGCCCTAAATCCCAGTAAAGTTGGTATAAAACCATTAAGTTTAACAATATCGTTAAAACCTTTTACTTCTATCTAAAGCCTTACCTATTAATTTATAAAACTTCCAATTTCCAATGTAAAAATATTGTAGGCCTTTCATAGGAAGGCATATACCCTTTCGACCTTACCAATACCTTAATAGGCTTTAATAGAAACCTATTTATATTAAATTGTTATTAACTTTACATTAGTCTCAAACTTTATCGTAACGAATTTGGAACCGGTATCGTAAACTAATAAGTTTAGTAAGCTAAGGTACGTGTTAATTTACCAAGTACGTAATGCCTTTTATGTTTCCTTTGCCGTGATAGGTTAAAGAAACTTGACGCCGTGGAAAGCCTTGGCGAAGTTTACAACGTGTAGTACTGGCTTACCGTCCAAGTAAAATACGCTTACGAAGACTTTCAAATTAAAGTTTTAATTTTCTTTTAATGTAAACTTAAACCTTAAAGGGGTTTAGAAATATATTTAATCGTAGTGGTAAACGTGTTTAACTGCCTTTAGTATTGGTAAATTTATATTTTCGTAGCAAACTGTTTTTAAAACTTTGTAAATCCTAATAGTTATTGGGTAATTAAACCCACGATATAACTAACGAAGTTCTGCCTTCATGAGGTTTAATATCATTACCTTTAGTCTTTAAAAATAAAATCAAAAATATCACTATTTAAAGTTAAATAAATAAATTTGCCGGTTTTGATTTATATTAATTTATTAATCTAAATGTTAACGTTAACGTTGAGGTTTTTTATATTTTTTAGGCAAAAGAAAAAGAGAGTAGAGAATTTAAAAATATAGAAAACAATAGTGTTAACAACCGTGTTTACCGTCGTCGATCCTAATAAAGATAACCGTTGGAACAGTATTGAAATAGTATTGCATGCAATGTAGTAGGTAAACTTTACTGTAAGTAAAATTAACCGTACTGCAAGTGTATTGCTTTGTGCGGACTTACCGCATTGAGTGTAAGTCGAGTGCAGTATGCTGCACTTCACTCTAGGGCATGGGCCAAGCAATTGGCCATACAAATTACAGTGCAGACCAGCTAGCGGTCTGCCAAACCTAGAACAATCGATTCACCATCTGACCATACAATACTACTGTTACTTCGAAGACCAACCGAATCGACAATGTTGTAACGTCTAAGGCCTACCAACACTGATTAGTGCTTATTAGGTTAAGCACAGATTAGCTAAGTAAAAGAAAAAAGCCACTTTTTGGTTACGATTTATTAGGTAAGGTAAAGGAAAGATTTTTACGAAGGGCTCCTATACGTTGTGCAATTGTTTGCGGCAGCAAGTAGGGAAGATTTATAGGCTGTTGTTATGATCCAAAGACCAACTGTAGGTCATGAAACAGGCCAGCGGTCGGCTGCGCCATTAAAAGCCTAATGTCCAACACATCAAGCGGAGAACATCTCTTATGTAAGCAACCCAGGGTTAGGGTTAGCCGATGGATCGCTAGGATAGCAAAGCTATCCAAACGATCCAGCACTAAAGATGGTATGAAGGCTATAGGATAAAAGTACACGGTCATCACCACATAAATAGCATTTCCTTCATAGCTTTTCAGTTGTCAATCTAAGTATTCAGTCTACACACCTGAATAGCCTAACGGCTAGTGATTATTCTACAGCACGAGCAAACATCTTCTTGATATTGCACCTTTGTTATCTCTGCTACCTTACTGCTAACATAAACCCCCTGACACCTTCAATTTACTCACGGGTATTTAGTGTGATCATTATAACCGGCCTTACGAAAAGTTACGGTTAATCGCCTAAAGATACAATAATAAAAATAAGGATTAAATCCTTATTTAATCGCTTATAATTTAGAAAATTAGCCAGCGTCTAATCATCGTTATTACTATTATTTGAATTATTAGCATAAAGGGTTAGTTTACAATTAATTGCTGGGATATCAAGTAAATGTATACGTAATCTGCCATCGATTTTGAGTGGATTATATTATTGGAATTACTATAAAAATTAAGGGATAAATTTCCGATTAATACGATATTATACTATATAAGCCTTTATATAGATTAGCTAAAGCTAACATTCACGGGTTTTTAACGTATTAGGTATATTTTTTTACAAAAAAACTGGGTATAAAGAGGTTAATATTCGACTTATACCTATTCATTATAAAGGGAAAAAACTTGGGTATCGTAAGTATATAAACTAACGATACCTTTTTTCTCGGCGATATTAAATTTGTAACGGCGAAATAACGTATTATCGAAAAGTTAGGCTTTTGAAAGTGTAATCTAGTTAAAACATTAGCTGAAGGTATACAACTTAACTTTAACGGATCGTTATTCAGTATTTATAGTATTAAGTTAAAATCGGCGCTTACATTAGCCTACATTAAAGAGAGGAAGTTACGAGTTTGAAAATCATCGATAAAGCTAACGAGGTAAAGGTACAGAAATACCTGGAGTAAAGGGTCTGTACGGCCTATATCACTATACTATATTAACCAAAGATATTGTATAATCTTTTTATTACGGCACAGGCATAAACTCGTAAAACGAAGACTTTAACAAGTTAAATGAACGGATTTAGTAATAAATTAATTACGTAAAAAGAGAAATTAATATACTTTTTATAAATTTAATCAATGTAAAGAAAATAATTTTTACGAACGGGTTATTTACTAATAATACTAACCTTATATCGTAAATTAGTTTCCTAATAATATTCTTTAATAAGGATAGGTTTTAAGGGCAATTTACGATTATCGGGAATATTATATACTGGATATTTATTAAGTATAAACGTATAACCCGGAGTATATTAGCTTCAGAAGTTTACAGTATAATAATAGGTTTTGATATCAGTATGGTAACTGATGGAATATTAAGGATTATCATCAAATAACTGAGTTTGCCACCAATACCTATAATAATATATACCGACTTCTGGAGCCTTTACGAATACCTATTAAAACTAGGTACGACTAATAAAAAAACGTTTAATACTAAACGTAATTACGTCAAGGGAGGTATAAGAAGTCCAGGAAATCGATAAATTCCAGTGGATTAACGACAAAAATAACTCTACCGATGTTATAATTAAGACCACGCCTAATAACGCCTTGAAAAGGTTTGTAAATAGCAATACACTAACTATACGAATCGAAAGATACGTAGATCGCCTAACACGTGATATAGAGGAACAGGGTTGCCCCGGCAAATTAGAAAACCGTTAGGGTAATAGTAACGATAGCAGTAATTTAAATTACTAGTAAAAGGTACGTAATTAGTAGCGTATTTGGTTTTGCGTAGGTTTAGGGCGAAGGATTTGTGCACGGGATTTAAGGAATGGAAGCCTTGGAGGGGTGGAGCAAAAGGGCCACAAGGGGCCGTAATTAAGGTTGTTTCCAATACAAATTAATCGGAATTGTCAGGGGTCTGGCCTGTTGTTGGCTTGTGTATTGAGGAGGAACTTCAGAAGTTGCCACCAATTGATGGTAAGCCACGCTGGCGTGCAGGCATAAAACAAAAAGCCGCCAGTATTGGAACAGTATTGTAATGGTATTGAAATTAACGGAGGTTTTGCTAATTGACGAGGTCGCAATTTAGCGTTTATCAGAAAAGATTAGTTAACTATACTAGCGTATGTGCACAAACTAAAAAGCCGCCAGTGTTAAAATAGTAGTATTTGCAATAAAGTAGGTTAACTTTACTTACAGTAAAGTTGACTATACTAATTGTAAGTTAAGTGTATTGTATTGTATGGGCTTGCTGTATTGAGTGTAAGTTGAGTACAGTATGCCACACTTTACACTAGGGCACGGGCCAAGCAATTGGCCATACAAATTACAGTGCAGTGTTATGACCCAACATCTGCAGGGCGCACCAGCGGCGGCCCCGCAGCAGATAACAAAGGAAATCGGTTGGACACAGCCTCTCGGCAGGCACCAGGGATCCACAACAGACACACCGTACACAAGGGTTAGGGTCAGCATGGTGTGAGACTCGATGGACTCGGTATCGAGCCAGTCGAGCCTACACTGAAGACGTATGAAGGCGCGGATATATAAGGACACTTTCATTACCAAGATAGATAGTATTTCCTTCATAGCTCTTCAGTTGTCAATCTAAGTATTCAGTCTACCCTGAATAGCCTCACGGCTTCTGATCATCACTCGCACGAACACAGTCTTGATATTGCACCTTTTGTTACCTCTGCTACCTTACTGTTAACATAAACCCTCTGACACCTTCTATATACTCACGGGTATTTAGTGTGATCATTACATGCAGACCGGCTAACGGTCTGCCAAACCTAAAACAATACATCCACCACCTAACCACGTAATACTACTGTTACTTCAACCAATCGAATCGACAACATTGCAACGTCTGAAGCTCTATCAATAAAAAAGTTAACATTATTTATGTCATTAACGTTATCAAGATAAATTAATACTACTTGTATTCAGTAATAGATTAAAACTTATTAATGAAATGAAAGGTCGTGAATAATCGGAGTACAAACTAATCAAAAGATGTTACAAGTAAAAATGATCCATTATTAGCATACGCAGAAGAAGAAGGATTATAGTTGTTACTAAGCGATTTTACTATAACATACACTAATATTAACACCACAAAACAAAAAAACACCAATATTGGTACATGTGTTAACGTATATAACGTACAAGCAATTACAATACCCAATTCAATATGGGGTACGAGCCGAGCAGAAACCCATATAAATCAGTGTATAAACCGGCTAGCGATCTGCCTAACTTAGAACCCACAACCACACTCACTTCTAATACCATATTTTTTTTTTTACTTCGACCATCAATTCGAATCGATAACCGTGGCCACTTGAAGACCTGCCAACAACTGAAGTATTACAGCAGATTTGTTCCAGTACAGGGCCTGTTTGCCAAGCATGGTACCGTATATCATATTTTTTATTTCCTTTGCAGCATCACGACAGTTGATTTGGACCGTGTGTCTGCGGGAAGAAAGGCTTGAAATTCAGCTTATCAAGCTTTACAGCCAAGTTTGTAACAGTATCTGATTTGGGGGGATGGGAGGGGGAACCCACCGAAGACTGGCAGCCATTTTCCTCGGAAAACACCTCCCATGGTTTCAATTACCTTCCATGGTCACCTTTTCCTTTATAACCACCCCGTCGTCCCCCTCCACCTCTAACGTCGTAATTGATCTTCACCATGGGGTTTTCCGCCATCTCCGATCCACTCAACTCGTGCCGCTTCTTCGTCTCTTCTGAAGCTTGCCAACACTGGAAGATCTCTTTAGGCTTGAGACCCCTCAACTGTGGTATCCAGGCTGCAATATACTCTCCCTTGGGGTCATAGTCATCGGCCTGCTTGACAGGGTTGAACTTGCGCCCTCCAGCACCTCCACGAGGATCGTTCCCCACGCCGGCAATGTATTGCCAGTTGCCCCAATTGCTGGAGACATCGTAGTCAACCAGAGCACAATCATACCACTCTGCGCCAAGCCTCCAGTCCAGGCCGAGATGCTTTACCAGATAGCTCGCAACGTTCTGCCTCGCTCGGTTGCTCGTCCACCCCGTCAGGTACAGCTCCCTCATACTAGCATCCACGAGCCCCGTGCCGGTGGTGCCCTCGATCCAGCGGCGCAGCTTCCACTTCTGTGACCCCCACTTGGCCTCCCTGTCTTCGCGGAATCCGGATGCGCGAAACAGGCGCGGTCCAAACTTGCGCGTGCACAGGCGCATGTAGTCCCGCCACAGCAGCTCGAACCGCATCCAGCCCGTGCCCTTGTTCTCGCCCTGCCCGTAGCCCTCGGCGTGCCGGCACGCGTCCAGCCGCCCGTCCTCGAACGCAGCGAGCCCGGCGTGGACCTCGCGCGCGGTGAGGCACCCGAGCGCCAGCCACGCCGCGAGCTTGCTGCTGAAGTCGCGCCCGAGCAGCCCGTTGCGGGTGTCCTTGTACCGGGTCATGGCGCCGCTGCCGAGCAGGTGGAGCAGGCGCCCGTGGCCGGATGCAGAGCCGCCGGCGAAGGGGTGGGCGGACTGCACCCCGTCCGGGGGCATCTCGGGCGGACTCTGGAGGTTGGAGGGGGGGTCGAGCGGTTTGAGGAGGGCTTGGACGAGCGAGTCGAGTGTTGAGGGCATCTCGAATGGCGAGGCCTGCGGAGGGACCTGTGCGGGGAGCGGGAGGAGGTTTTTTGGTGGCGGGAGGACTTGGCGCGGGGCCTCCCTCAGCGGCTCGACCATCTTCCTGTAGTTGGTGAAGATGTCTGGTAATTCTTGTGCGTTGCGGAATGGGATATCGTCGTCATCGATGAGATACTTCTCATCCTTCCACAGCTTCAATCTTGCCCCTACCTGCTCCACGGCTTTCCTGACATCTCTTTCCTCTCGTTTCTCCTCCACCCCTTCCTCGCTGGTCATCCACACCTCGCCAACCTGCCCTCCCATCTTCTCAAGAAGGTCCCGGATGACATCGGCGACGGTACCCACCCGTATATGAAGACTGCTTCCCACTTTCTCAAGCCCGGTCTTGACATCCCACACGCTCTCGGCCAGGAAGCGGGCCCGGTGATGGCCGCATCGCCAGAAGCCTCCAAGTGGACTGCGCGCTTCAGGATACGGGCTCTTCGCCTGGCCCGGAGCCAGGAACCCCGACACCTCGATCTGCTGTGCCGAGAAGATGTATAGAGGCAAAAGATGTGTGAAAGGGGCCTGAGCCTGTGAGCCTAGCTTGGACACTTCGTGGAAAACGGGGTTGTCCTGCACACGCAGGTCGCGGCGCAGGATGTAGACGAGGATCCGGGGGCTTGATGCCATGCTGTATGCTCTGATACCTACTTTCTGGCTCTTAGAATCGTACTAGGCTTTGAAGTACTGTTGAATTACGAGATCAAAAGACTGGTACCAATTTTTCACTGGGCAACACGGGGGAATCGAGTACGTCATTTCAAGTAGTCGGGATTATTCATCCTTCCCGACACATTCATGGGCAGCCCCCACATTGGTTAGTGCTGCCACCAGAATTGTATACGATTTCATAATATCGCCGAAAAACTCTTTAAATAGCTCCTGCCATGGCCAACGCCAAAGGGGCCAAATCGACGCCGCGCGCCCTCAGCGCGCCTGCAAAGGACGCCCGACCTTTACTAAAAGATCAAAAATCCTAGCAAAAGCGCTAGGGAACTAGACCGCCCCCGGCAGAAAAAGACGCAGCTGTACACCAACCCCAAGGTTTTAGCGTTAAAACCTTTTACAGGGCGTTCGATGTATAAAAACGCGACTTAAAAATTTGAAAATCGGTATACTCAGCCTACGAATAGACTATTAACGCCTTTATCGCTTGCTTTAATAGACCTAGTTTTACCAAATAATTTATTTTGATACTATATATTACAACGTACGTTATTTATAATATAGCGACTGGGGGTCCGTATATGTTATTGAAATAGTTTTCTTTAAAGCAAAATGAATAAACTTATTAAACTATTCATACGCTTTCCCTTATTTTATTTAACTTTTTTCTAACGTTAATTTCCTTTATAAACATATTGACATGTTATATCGAATTTACCCTACCCCTTTATATTATTTTATAAACTCTTACTTTAATAATATAAAGGATTATATAAATCGTTAAAAAGAGTAGTAATAAGATACCGATTTTTTTCATATTGTAAAAACTTCGCTACCCACACAAGGATTATAAAGCACCAACTGCAACCGTTTAAAATACTATCCCTCCAAATACACCGCTTTTCAAAAGATGGCGAAGGAGATAAACCTACGGGTTTTTGTTGGGGTATTAGAAGACTCTAAATGTGATATAAAAGGCTATTTCTTTCGATATACTCTTGTTAAACATATAGAACTGGACTTGTTTGTTGTTAACTCGGTAAAATAAATCTTTACGGGGTTCGTTATCCGGTGTACCAATATTATTGTTAACAATAAGTTTTTGTAAGGATACAATATTAGCGTGCATTTAACTATTCATGAGAACTTTTGCAACGTTTCATTAATCTTAATATATTTACGCGGGGAAAGAGGTATTTTATATAATTCATACGCCTTCTTGAAAGACCTCAATCAAGGTTCGAAAAGTAATAAAAACCATTATTTAGGTTAGTATTACGCTAATAAACGCTTATATATCAATATACGGATAAAATGTTTATATGGATTGAACAACCTGAATCTTTTTTTGTAAGTTCCTTCAATATTGCTGTTTATTTATTATTTATAAGGAGACGAAAACGATAAATAAGCGATATCGGCTCCAATTCTACGATAACGATTATTTATAATAACATATTAATTCATATTATTTATATTTGGTCCGTTATGCTAATTATAAAATCCCAGTTAAAAAATTACGCTCTGGAACCGTATGAATTGGCGATATAATACAATAATTATTATAAACTTTTCCCTTTACTACATATCGATTGTCTTAAAACCCTGGAACTGGAGAGGAAAATGAATTCGACTTAGAAAATGTTGGTTGAAATAAATGAAAATCTATACTAAGACTTATTATAATAAAAAGGTAGTGATAAATATTTTAATTAAAAATACTATCGCAACCAATCTCGTTACAACAATCGTTCACTCGGAAATAAGGGGCTAGAAAGCCAAACTTTATTACATTAGTATCTGTTAATACTTCGTTAATAAAAACTCAGTTCGATTTATATTATTCATTTGCGCTTTCGGCCCTTTCGGTCTTACGGCCTCGTGTATAGACCTTACTTTAACAAATTATAAACTCTCTTTGAAACTCGTTACAAATTCGATAAACGGATTTGTTAACATTTTAGGAACACTAGGTATCCGGAGTCTAAATGCCGGAACACCCGTTCCTTTCATAGAAAGCCTTAGTGTTTCTAAAGTTTATAGAGAATTTTTCGTAATAGTAAAAGATAATATTTATATATTAAAAAAACGGTTATATAGTTTAAAGACTATATAACGGGTTATGAAGCCTTTAAAATTACAGAAACGAGTGTTAAAACCTTGAAAACCTTCATAATCGAGTTGTAAACTATAGTTACTATTGCAATCAAAGTTTTATATATAGTAGTTATTACAGAATTAAAATCGATTATATTTATATGCGACTTTTCCTCCCTTCCTGTTGTATTTATCTACTAATCAATATTTATGAATTAATTTGATTATAATGGCTTAAAAAATTGTAGATTTACTATTTACTCGAACCTAATTAATATTAACATCTAGAAATATTAACTACACCTACGCCAAACAAACATATAGCGATGAAACGTTACCAAACTCCTAAAATGAATACGGGGCTTATAATTACATGGGTAAATGTAAGTGAAAAATTTATGGTATATTAATTTTAATTCAAAAATCATGTCAATAAAATCATCTATATTATTAACCAACTAAAATACTGGTATAATAAAAAAATTGGTGTCAGTGCTTAATACAATAGTATGTAGGCTACGCTTTATTTTTTCGTTAGAAATTAGGGTGGAATCACTTTTATGTAAGAGGTCTGACGTGAAATACTTCTTACAAAGAAGCCCCAAGACCTTTCCTAGGTTAGGAAAAAAAGTTTCTCTTACGGTAATACAAACTTAATCGAGACCCCAAAAAGACTTTATATAATTACATATAAACAGAATCGATATAAAAAACGTATACTGAGATCGATTTATTAATGATATATTAATGAAAATTCATTATTAGATACTCAGATTTCAAATTATCGTTGACAGGGACTTTGAAGTTATTTATAAGCAAGCGAAATTAATTTTAGATAACATACGTAAAAGGAAAACTTTGGATAAATAGGCTCTCACAACCAATATATATTTTAACTTTTGGTAGGCTTTTATCTTTTCAACGTAGTTGATTCGAATTACTGTGATCGAAGTAACCAGTGCTGCGTTGATATTGTTGATTGATGTGTGACAGTTCCAAGTTTAGCAGACCGCTAGCCGGTTTGCACACTAATTTTTATGGCTTAACGCTTTGGCATGTGCCCCACTTTGAATTAGGCACCTACTGCACTGCACTTGCAGTGCAGTCCTACAAACTACAGCCAATATTACAATCAGTATAACCAACTTTACTGCCAGTAAAGTTGACTTGGCTGTACTGTATTTAACTGTTATTCCAACACTGGCGGCTTGTTGTTTTGTGTCTACATACCAGCATAGCCTGCCATCAATTGGTGGTAACCTCTAAAATCCCTCCTTAATCCGTAAGCTAATAACAATCCAAACCCTTGTCAATTCCGATCAATCTGTATTGAAATCAACATGAATTATAGCTCATTACGGCACTTTTGCTTTACCCTTCCAAGACCTTCATTTCTTAAATCTCGTGCATAGATCTTTCGCCAAAGACCTGCATAAATTAAGTATGACACTATTTACGTACCTTTTATCAATAGTTCAAACTAATGCTATCGTTACCATTGCTATTGCTACCTTGACAGTTTTCCGGTTTGTTAGGTCAATTATGTTCCTCCACGTCACGTACCAGGCGATTTACGTATCCCTCAATTCGTATAGTTAGCGTATTGCTATCTATAAACCTTTCCAGAGCGTTATTAGTCGTGGCCTTTATTATAGTATCGGTAGAGTTATCTTTTCCATTAATCTATCGGAGCTTATTTATTTCCTGGACTTAGTATACTTCCTTTAATGCTATTATGTTTATTTTCAAGCGTTTTTTATTCGTTATACTTAACTTTAATCAATATTCGTGAATGCTTCAGGAATCGGTATATATTATTATAAGTATCATTAGTAGTCTTAGATATTTGATAATAATCCTTAACATATCTTTAGTTACTATACCGATATCAAAACCTGATATTTTTCCGTGAAATTCCGAAGCTAGTATACTCCGGGTTATATGCTTATACTTAACAGATATGTAGTGTATAAGGTTTCCGATAATTATCCTTTTCCTTTCAACCTGTTTTTATTAACAAGTATTATCAAAAAGCCCATTTACGATATAAGGTTAGTATTATTAGCAAATAACCCGTTCGCGAAGATTATTAACTTCTTTTTAATCAAATTTACAAATATTATGTTAATTCCTCTTTTTATATCGTTTATTTAACTTGTTAATTTTTTTGTTTTACGGGTCTTATATTTATATTTTAATGGAAAGGTCGTACGATGCCTTCAATTGGTATGACGTCGCGGTATAAGCTATATGTGCCCTTTATTCTAGGTATTTTTGTAATTTTACCTCGTTGGTCTTATCGATACTTGTTAAGCTTATATTTTTCTCTTTTTGGCGTAAATTGAAGTAAGTATCATTTTTAGTTTTAATACCAAGAATACCGAGTAAAGATCGGTTGAAGTCAAATTATATGCCTCTAGCTAACTTCTTAGTCGGTTTACACTTTTAAAGGCCTAACTTTTCAATAATACGTTATTTCGCCGCTATAAACTTAACGTCGCCGAAGAAAAGGGTATCGTTAGTTTATATGTTTATAATGCTAAAGTCTTTACCCTTTATAATTATAGTTATACGTTAAACTTTAGTCTTTATACCGAGCTTATTTTTAAAGTGTACCTAGTACGTTGAAAACCAGTAAACGCTTGCCTTAACTAAACAATATACAGACTTAATACAACGTATTATTATACCCGTCGGAAACTTATCCCTTAGATTTTTTTTTTTTGGGGGAATTTCAGTAATATAATCAGTTGAAAATCGGCGGTAAACTATATTTACGCTCATGTGATATTTCGGCTATTAAGTGTAAACTAACATTTTGTATTAATAGTTAAATTGATAATGATAAGAATGATCAAACTTTGGCTGATTTTTTGTATTGTAGGCGATTAAGTAAGGATTTAGTCCTTAATTTTATTGATCTATCTTAAAACGATTAGCTGTGAATTTTCGTACAGCCGATTCGTGGTTTTGATTTTAACTTTAAAAACTATTTTCGACTTAAAAAAATAAATTTTTGGTTTTTAAATTGTGTTAACGGCATAAATTATATAACTCATTGTAATAAGAGGCTGTTAATTTTTATTTGGTTACTTTATTTCAAAGGCTTACCTGGTGTATTGATAATATTCTCGATGCGTAACTTGAAGGCGAGTTTTCTGTTAGACTTTTTTTTTAAAGATATTTACGCTATTATATATTCTCTGTTAGGCCTGTAATCTTTTTATCCTCCTTTTTAATGTGTATCTTCCTTTTGGGTAGTCGTCTATACTGCCAACATTCTATTGGTTTATTAATAGTCGGTTTAGAAGGGTTATATTAGTTTGTTTGTTCAGCTCGAAGGTTATCGACGTCAGGATGTTTATTAGACTCAAAAGGTCCAAAAGGTCTTCGGTATAACTTAATGTATGTGATTCGGAAAGTTATAGAGTTGTTAGCAGTTTTAACTACTATTTTTAAATTAGTAATATTTTAGATCTTATACGGCTTATACTATTCTTTTGGATCGCTTTACGTAAGGACTTTACTTTAAAGGGAGAGTAAAAGTACGTTTATTGTTAAAGGTCTGTTTTTAGTATTAAAAGCATCATTAACCTGGCGGCATACCTATTCCTTTCTTAGTTCCTTTAAGGTTTTACTATATGCTATGACACGTATTTAGGTATTTAACGAGGGTAGCGACTTAATTTTTATATATAGGTAAACTTTAAATACTAGTAAATTTGGTATAAGTCCATTAGAGTTAACAGTATTGTTAAGACCTTTTATCGTTATTTAAAGCTGTATTTCTTAACTTGTAAAGCTTTCGATTCTTAGTATAAAGATATTATAAGCCTTTCGTAAAAGGTAGTATATCTTTTCGACATTGCTAATACCTTAATAAGCTCTAACGAGAACTTATTTACATTAAATGCCTATCAACTTTAAATTAATTTAAAACTTTATTGTAGTAAAGTTGGTACTAGTATCATAAACTAGTACGTCTAGTAGGCTAAGGTACGTGTTAATTTACAACGTATATAGTACCTCCCATGTTTCCTTTACTGTGATGGTTTTGAGGAATTTGGCGTTGTGAAAAGCTGTAGCAAAGTTTACAATGTATAATACTAACTTGCCGTTTAGGTAGAATACGTTTACGAAGACTTCCTAATTAAATTTTTGATTTTTTTTTAGGGTAAATTGAAACTTTAGGGGGTTTAGGAGTGTATTTGGCAGTGGTGGTAAAGGCGCTCGACTGCCTTCAGTGTTGGTAAATCCATATCTTCGTAGCTATCTGTCTTTAAGACCTTATAAAACCTGTTAATTGTCGGGTAATTAAATCTACAGTGTAGTTAATAATTCCCCATCTTTATTAAATTTAACATTATTGCCATGAGCCTTTGAAAATGAAATTAAAGGTACCTCTGTTTAAAGTTAAGTAAAAACCTTTTGCCGGCTTTAACTTGTATTAGATTGTTAGTTTAAACGTTAACGTTAACGTCGAGGTTTTTTATATTTTTTAGGTAAAGGACAAAAGAGGTAAGGTATTTTAAGATGTGGAAAATAATAGGGCTAATAACAGTCTTAATTGTCTTTAATTCTAATAAGGATATATTTTTTCTAAGGCTAAAGCTAACCTCAACCTTATTAGCATTCGGGCGGTAAAATTCTATAATAGTATTATAATCTATTTATAACGCAATATATTGTAAATGGCCTCTTTTCAAGTAACATGTTACTTTTGTATCCGTTATAACCCACTAAAAGACTCACTTCGTATAGGGGTTTCAAATAGTAAAAAGGTGTGTAAAGCTAGAGTCTCAATCGTTGTGGCAGCAATAGGTGTTTTTACCTGTAATTCGGTATAAAAAGGCGTATTCGGTTAGTTATTACTTTATTTTTGAGTTAATTCCAGTGATAGTATCAGTATCTTCGTATTAACCGATAGCTTTTAGCTTGTTTTCTTTTTTTGTCCTTATTTTCTTTAAATTGTATAACTTATTCGATATAGTCCTAGTTAAAAGTAAAGGGTAATCAATTATAATACATTACCTGCTTTGTTTTACACTCGGTGGCAGTATAACGTGTTAACCAATAGCTTTACCTGTCGTAAATCCAATATTTTTTGCTTTTAAAGTGAATTTATTTAGCCGGTTTAAAAACCTTGAAAAAGAGGAGTACCCTTTTCTGCAGGAGTTCTGCGCTTTTCGCCAACCCTACTAATTAGGCCGTCCATATCATCGATTAATGTAGTACGAGTTAGGAGGTTTTTTTCCCTCGTTATGTAATTGAGGAGCTTAAGGGTATATATTAGTCGAGTCGAAAACTCGAATAGTTACAGTCGTTAGCGAGGAACGTAATTGTGTAATAAACACTTCGTAAGTAGAATTAGGGTATTGGAAGGCGTATTCGAATTCTTTGTGGCCCGTAACTACTTACCGGACTTGTTGGCGTAAGGTGTTTTTGCCAGCTCCCACATTTTCTATTACTTATTGGCAAAATATTAGCCTGTTAAGCATTTAATTAAAGAGGTTTATTTTGTTTTTCGACTTTTTCTTGTGATTCAATATGTAAAACTACTTAATAATATTCCAGTCGGTGTGGTACTAGGTAAGATTAATATTGTATTTGAAGTGATCTTTTAGGCTATTATAGATTTTGCGAAAGGAGGTATAATTCGTTAGGTACCGAAGTTAGTAACCCTCGGTTTAACCGGTAAGGATACTGGGAAATGACTAGTAAAACTCTGGCAATTTAATACTTATCTAACGGTAGATATTAAAAAATGGACGCAACTTAACGTCGAGGGGGTTATATAGATTACCATTATATTTTTTTCTCCTTAAATATTAACTAATATTATAATCACCGTATAGTCCGTATCTTCTATAGGGAGGTATCGAATAGAAAGGGTAATATACTGGTTATAAGGACCTTCCTCACTTGGCTAGGGAAAGTATTAAAGTTATTATCAGTGTTAGTAGGTAGGATAATTGACTTCAGTCGAGTTTAGAGGGAAAAGGCCAATAATTATGCCTATAATAGGTTCGCGTATAAAGCCGGTCCTTTTTTAATTTGGATACTAAAACTAAACGTATTAAGAATTTTGGGGGAAATGAGCTTGAGGGTTTTCGTCGCAGGGGACTTAGCGATAATCCTTTTGGTATTAAGGGGTCCGTCGAGGTTCCTACTTAATTGATTAATAGATTTAGGGGTTTGTGTGGTGTAGGTCGACTGGTTTCTTATATCCACTCATTTAAGCTTGGATAGGTTCGTACAAACGTATTTATAAGCGTTAAGGGTTACTGTCATTAGTAATCTTTTTACATTTTACTAAGGTCTATTAAGAGTCTTTACTCGTAACTTATTCGTAAATTAGGTTGAATAGGTTAATTTTCTTTCCTCTCTTCGTAAGGAGTTTAAGTCCTTGAGTAAATAATTTAATCTTTACCTTCGTTTTTACTTTTTTATCTGCCTTTTTTTATATGTTTAGGCTTTAGTTACGAAACCAATCCTAAAAAATATCGAGAGCCATCGGTCTACAACCGAATATTTTAAGGTTTGAGTCGAAAACAAAGCGACCAATTATGTTAACCAAGTGCTTTGGGGTAAAGTTTTCATTAATATAGATATATTAGAGTTTTTCGTTGTAGCTTTTTTCGAAGATTTCGCTAAAATATTTGATTGCCTTTTATTGTTCGTGGTATTTAATAGATTAATTCCGGCGTGTTTCAAATCTATTATAACGTTTTGGCTGATGTGAGGCTTAGTGGTAGTAGACTTAGCGATCCAAGGGTGTAGAGACTTAGCGATTTTGGGGCATGTAAACTTGGCGTTTTAACGTGGATTCGCGCGACGTAGCTTTTTTTTGGCGCGACTTGGTATTCGGAATAGCGAACTTAACGATTAAAGTGATGTAGTGGGTGAAAAAAGTAAAGTAAGGGTAAAGGTTTAGTATAGGTAATACGGTTGGAGGTCGTTGTTAGTAGTAGAGGTTATTTAGTGTAAAGACTCAATCGTTTTTCCTACGATAGTAATACCTATAGTAGTATTAACTTAGCCGTTTTCCAACTTACTGAACTTGAAGACTTTTGATAACTAATATTAACGTTTTTAAAAAGGATTAATAAAAATTTCCTAGTATTTTTAATAGCAATACCGACGTCTACTTCTAATTTTCCGCGAAGACGACATAATCCAAAAGCCTTTCTTACGTACTGTCGCAAAAACGATACATTATTATAAGGGTACTTTGTAAAAACCTTTCCTTTACCTTACTCAAAAAGAATAAAGTGTAACTGAAAAGCAGCCTTTTCTTTTACTTAGTCAATTTATACTTAAACTAATAAGCACTGATTGGTGTTGGTAGGTCTTTATCGTTGCAAAGTAGTCGATTCGAATTACTGTGGTCGAAGTAACTAGTGCTGCGTTGATATTGTTGATTGATGTGTGTAAGTTTTAAGTTTGGCAGACCGCTAGCCGGTCTGCACACTAATTTGTATAACCAAATGCTTTGGCCTGTGCCACACTTTGAAGTAGGCACCTACTTCACTGCACTTGCAGTGTAGTCCCACAAACTGCAGCCAATATTGCAGTTAGTATAACCAACTTTACTGACAGTAAAGTTGACTTGGCTGTACTGCATTTGACTGCTATTCAAGCATTAACGGACAGGAAGAAGTTTTCATAAATTATTTAATACATGTTCTTCATCTTATCCTTATGAATATTATAGGGGTTATTAGGGTAATGCGACTTAATTTTCACAACGGTTCAAATTA
>JASMMZ010000008.1:6547931-6624969 GCA_038502455.1 Anisogramma anomala | reverse complement strand
GGTTTGCAGATGTTTTACTATACCGATTTCTTGTGGTCAAAATATAAAAAACTAATTTATTCAGGTTTGGCGACCCAATCGTTTTCAGAATAGTATCTTTATTAACCCTAACCAAAATTATGAACCCGGTTTTCGTATCTATATAGGCAGGCGCTTTTGCCCTTTTATATGTTAACGTACTATATGTGGTTGGTAAACTTATTAGGACATGGTAAGTATATACAACGTCGGGTCCGCTGAACGTAAAAATTTCTTGACGAAAATATAATGTTCACATACTGATTTTAAAGGATAAAACTGAATCGGGTTACCGACCTCGTAATGGTTGATAAAATAATTGATTGTGTTGGAATAATATTGATTACTATTTTGAGTAGGTCAATTACAGTTCAGTCAAGTCAATTGCAGTGCAGTCTAGTCAATTGCAGTACAGTCAAGTTAACTATACTGACTGTAAAGTCAGTTAACTGTAGAGTACCCAATTCATACTAGGGTACTGTCTAAGCAATTGGCCATATAAATTAGTGTGCAAACCAGCTAGCAGTCTAATAAACCTATAATAATAAGTTCACCACTTGATCACACATTACTACTGTTGTTTCAAACGATTGGAATCGACAATATTATAACGTTTAAAGGCCTATCAACACTAATTAGTGCTTATTAGGTTAAGTAAAAATTAGCTAAGTAAAAGAAGAAACTACTTTCTGGTTATGATTTGTATAATATCAAGGTATAGGAAAGAGTTTTGCAAAGGGATTTTACTATTACATAGGTTTTTCATGGTAATCTAGAGATAACAACGGTATCGCTTTTGAAAACACTAAAAATATACTAAATCATTCTCAAAAACGTTGAAATTGATCGTTAAAGGTCTCAAAAATGATCAAGTTAGCAAACGGCTATATCAGTATTACTGTGGGTACTTATTCTGAAAAAAACGACTAATTCTCTCATCCTTCAACTTTCAACCATAAATAGCAACAACAAATAACCTTTGACACCACTTCATACACCAAATTTTGTCTACAACAACAAGTTTTTCCCTTTACACTACTCTTTTCTTTTCACTCTACATTACACGATTGTTAATCGTCAAGATCGCTATATAAAACGAAAACATCAAGAATCTCCAAGTTGCGTCAAGTAAGCCACATCGCGTAACTTTACGTCAATTCGCTCAGTTTTCACACGCCTAAATCACCTAGTCCCTTACTCAAAACACTAAGTTCTTACACTGTTGGTAGGCCTTTATCGTTGCAACGTGTCGATTCGAATCACTGTGGTCAAAGTAACTGGTACTGCATTGATGTTAGTTGATTGATGGTGGTTGATTCTAAGTTTGGCAGACCGCTAGCCGGTCTGCACACTAATTTGTATAGCCAAACACTTGGGCTTGTGCCCCGCTTTAAAGTGGGCACCTACTGTACTACACTTGCAGTGCATTCACACAAACTGAAGTCAATTTGTAGTACGTATAATCAACTTTACTGCAAATAAAGTTGACTTGACTGTACTGCATTTGATTGCTATTCCAACATACACTCTTAAATCACTAAATCCCTTCAATCTTAATATACTTTTTGACCGAAAGCAAATAAAGAAAATTGAGGACCTCGGATCCCTTTTTCTCCCCCACTTTAACCAGAAACTATACCGAAAAGATATCGATGATACTTCTATTAAAAACACATAACTAACTCCATTAACTCGTACATTCTCGAGTCAAACGCATGCAAAAAGTTCAATTACAACGTCTGCATCATTTAAAACTATCGCAAGGTTTTTAATCACTATATGATTAATATGCAGAAAATGTTTGAAAAGTGTGTTAAATTTAGGTTAAAAAAGTTTAATAGACGTAATATCTATATCCTAGAAAAAAACTCACAAAGGTTAATAAGAACCTTTTTCAAATTGAACTAACAAAAATAACCGCCTCCAAGTTATAATCCTTAACAGCTACGAGTAAACGGAAAAGCATCAAAGATATTCAACACGCTTATACATATTTTGAAAAACCACCCTACAATTCCTAATTGAGCTAAACTTTTAACCTCTTCACTAACACCAATTTTTTACATGCAGACAATAAGGAATCTATGAATTTATTCGGCAATTTAAAAACTTCCCACGACAATGAGTAATATGAATTTAACGGCTACAAAGCACATAAAACAATAATGACTAACGAGGTAACAGAAATTGATATCGATGCTATCCATTGGTTAATTAAATAAAATCGAAAATCCCTCAACATCTTCCCTACAATCGAAAAAAAAAACCTAACCCTTTTAAATTTCCCTTAAAATCGTTAAGCTACCCAAATTCCTTGAAGTTTCCCCTAAAATGTCAAGTTTTCTAAAGAGAAACTCCTTATGGCAAGTTTGTCCACACACGAAAGCCCACCACAAATCTTATCATAAACCTTTACCCCTCGTTCCAAGAGACTGGTAATTATTTTTATTACCACGATTTTAAAGTATTATGAAATACTATCGATGACTGGGACAACGATCGTTATCTTCCTCCCAAACCCGTCAAAATAGTCAACATCAATTACAAGTTTTTTACGGATTTTTCGAAAATTTGAAACAATATAGAAAAATATAATAGAAAGTTTTACAACCTAATTGATATAAAGATAATACCGTTTTTGAATATTTGTAAGTAGATAGAAGTTCTTTTTTCTGGTTTTCACTTATTATTCCCTAGACTGTTTACAAGTTACGTTAAAAGCTATTACCTAATCTTTTAAACAAGAGTAAGATTATTCCGGAAAATTTAAGATAATATAGAAAGCTATTTCGAATATAATGTCCACCTTACAAAATACTATACAGATTGTGTTACGATATAATAGACAATAATAATAACCAAAAAAAGAGAAAATTGCGATAGATATTTTTACTTAAATTTTCAACAAGTTAATATTGTATTGAAAGGTAATGAAAAATCCTATATTAACAAAACTAAACTTCGTGAACAGGTATATATAAAAATTATGGGTGAAAAAGAATTCTAATATACTTTGTAACACGCGAATACTACTTGTAAAAGGTTTTTTTTAACTAATTCAAGTCCTTATTAACAACTATAATAACTCGTAAGCAGAATTCGGCCCATATATATCCCAAAGTTAATAACTTTTTCGATTTGAATAACGAAAATTCGCGTGATAATATATTACATGAATCGTAAATACGGGCAGCTCAAACGTTCAATATGTGATCCAAGGTTTTCAAGCTAGACTCTATAGCCACACCAACGTTAATGATAATAATTTAACTTAAGTAAACTTTTTAATCGCAAAAACTACCATCGTAATAATAGTAAAAGATATTTGATACATAAAAATCCCGGTTATTAGTTAACTCGCCACCTTGAAACCTAATGTCACGAATAACAAATAATATATTATATTCAATATTAAGTATATTATCATATACCTCTATAGTTAATAAGTGGCCATGCTGCACATTGCATCCTTGCATCCTTGCAGAATGCACAGTAACCTGCCACGCTGTAAGATACATTCTTACAAAGTATATGATAGCGTGCTACTACGCAGAAGGGGTATTGGTGGAGTGTATAGTAGAATGTCACAGCCCAGAAAGGGGATTGGCAAAGTGCATGGTAAAGTGCTAATACATGAGTAAGAGTTTATAAGCTTTCACCTAAAGCGTGTACTTTATAGTTGCCTCTTTTCCCTTCTAACTATTTATCTTCAATATATACTATAACTTTTCTACTATTAAGATTACATTGATGTACCCGATAAATCAATCTTACCGACACCAATCAGTATCTAACTCGGTCGACTACAAATAACCCAAGGGAAAAAAGACAAATCTAAGTAAAATATCTATAGAAAGATGTTATAGTAGTTCCAACCATCCGTACTTCAATATTATACTTTATAAAAATACACAAAATTTGAGAAAGACTGTAAAAGTAAAATAATTTTAAAAATGATAATTTTCATACGATATTATAAACTCGGTTATTACTTTGTTTACTAAAAGCCATGTTACAATATTATCAATTATTCCAAAGCTTTAAATTTATCAGAGTACTTTTTGGAAAGCGTCTCATTATGTATCAGACCACGTAAGTTAAAACCATCAAGTTTCAAAACTTTTTGTTAAAACCTATTCGATTTAAAAGCAACATTCAATCCATTTACAACTTTCGAAAACGGTTAAAACACAACTTCTAAGGCGCCTCTACAAATACTCTACACCCCAAAAACAACATCCAAATCGCTCACGAAATACACACCATACGTTCAAAACACATTTCGAAACATTCCGATATATTTCGTAACGCTAAAAAATAGCAATCGAAGCACTTACTATATCAAACCTCACATATCTTCCCACCTCTTTCTCCCCATTTATCTTACCACATTTATCTTACTTCATTCTACCTTAATTATACCGCTTCGTTAAATCATTAATAACATTTAAATCAACTAGCTACTTGGCTAATTCAACGCTTATAAAATGTTAAACAATGAATTTAAAACGTTTAACTAATTTATAATCACGCCTTATTTGTATTTATTAAAACTAACAAACGTTTAAATCCTTATTAAAATCACTCTAACGCAATTTATTTATACTTTATTTACGTATTATATGCTTTTCTTCAAACTGTTTTATTTCGTATATTTTTATTTACGATTTTATTTCAAGACCCCTCCAAACACAGCATTTCAAACGTACATAAATCTCAACCGTCATACCCCATTAAACTTTCTATCGCTCCTGAAATTCTAAAGAGCTCCCAAACTAGCTTCTAACGCGCTTAATCACAGTTAAAATGGGGTCTTGAGGGGGGTATTTTAAGGGGTAGAGGGGTAGATTTGTATTGTTGTTTCTAGTCTGGCTAGCGCCACAGATACCCCTTTATCCTTCAGACATGCCTCCCGTAACGAATGGTAGCCATTTCCCTAGTATAAGTCATGCTTAGCATGTACATCAATCCTCCATGCTACTACGCTCTAATATATTTCGTATTTTAGCAACCATAAATTCACTATAAATAACTCGAAATAATGGTAACAAATACATAGACCACTTATTTCAATATACAACGCTTTAAAAACCTTTTTGAAGCTTATTAACATCAAAATATAGGACAATACTATTAAAGAACAGGCGGAAAACTTAAACCTCTGGGAGGCGAATACGTATATTACGAGTGTGAACTTTTATTATGAGGGAAAAAAGGCCCAAGGGATCTTTATATTCAATGATTTTTGAAAAACATTCTATAAATATACGCTGGGTATATATTATATAGTATACAACTCGATTTCAAAAGTAATGCAGGCTTAACTATAAAGCGAAAACATTAATACTCTAGGTAGTAAAAGCGGTCGTATTACTAAAACCCTATTACTATAACTTAATTTGATGAAATATCATTTTTTTTTAAAAAAAAAGGTGTTAAAATTGGGCTTCATGAAAGAATATTAGCTAGCGAGCCATAAGAAACAAATAATTAAAGAAATGCGGGAAAAGTTTTAAAACATTTCTTATACGCAAAGTTTGAAACGCTCTGAAAAACTAACCGCCTCCCGAAAAAGGTATACGGAGCTTAAAGAATTAGTAAAAAAGTAAAAAAGGCTACGAAAATCATTTACTACTCGGGTCGAGTACGGTTAGTCTCCAAAACTCACTTTTAAAAAGAGATATAAACCAAACCACTTCCCGGGTACAATTAGCGCCCCTTTTAAACGTAGCAAAAAAGTTTCAAATAGGGAAAAAGAAATTTCCGAAGACGAAATAAACAGCGCTAAACGATAATATAAGTTTTACGGACCAATACTTACCAACTAAGATTCTAACCGCAACCTTCTGCTATATAGGTTCCCCATAAATAAAAACGACTTAACTAAACTTACCAACTATAATAGGCTATTAAACAAAGACGAAAACTATAATAACGAATTATTCGATATCCTCAACAATAAAATACATATAATGTTAAATACTTATAGAAAGTTAAATATTAAACCTTTATAATTTGATATAATTTTACCCAATATATTAACTAAGCAAGTTGAAAAGCGGTATATACATTAAGTTACGTAAGTCGATATATTTAAGAAGTGTTGTAATCACTTAGAATGTATTCTGATACGGAAGTAAATTACCAATTATATGATAAGGATTAAAGAGGTATTGCGTGGAAATAATTAAAGAATCAGCTTACAAACGCTAATAAAACCCTATTAAAAGTGTTAACCGCCTTATTAACAAAGTTCCGGAAATTTCAAGCGGTCTTTGAACCCAAATCTAAGAACGAAAAATTATTTGTTCAAGTAATTAAAGAGGCGTGCTGTGGAAACCCAAAATTTGACCTTACGTTATTTAAACCAGAAAAGTATTTAAAATCTTTTTATAAAAGTTTAAAACCATTGATTAAAACCTCGATACGCTAATAAGCGAGTTTCGAATCAGTATTTATAGCCGGAACTGCTAAAGACAAGGGCTAAATTACGAAAACAGACTTCGCCGAAACGATTTACAACGTTCTAAACCGACGATTTCAGTTGTACCTAAAATTAAGGAAAATAAACGCCTTAGATACAATTATAAAAAATAAAAATATTGAAAAGAAAGCCACAGATACCGAGAGTAAAGCAATTACTAATAAAGATGATCCTATAAATCCTATTAGTTTCCAGGTAATTCAACCGACTATATAATTAATGAAATTCCAATTTCATCAAATTTAATACCATCGCCTCCAACCCGTAAAGGTGAAACCAAAAGTGCCTCTATTTAAAGCTAAATAGAAACCTATAGTCTCCCTTAATCTTTTCCAGTTTATCAGATTAAAAGTTAACGTTTACGCTGAGATTTTGCATATCTTGAAGGCAAAGAAGAAAAAGGGGAAAGGATTCCAAAATATAGAAAACAATAGAACTAACAACAGTAGTAATAATTGTTAATCCTAGTAAAAAAAACTCTTTTCCAATATTAAAACCAACTTTAGCCTTACCAGCATCTGTATGGTTAAATTTCGTAGCAATATCAGTATCTCTTCGTAACTCAACGCATTATGAATAGCCTCCTATCAAGTACTGTACTGTCACAATGTCTGGCATTAAACTATAAAAGACCTACTTCATGTAACGTTCGAAAATGGGAAACAAGTGTGTAAGGCTATAATTTTCGAAGTTATAACACCAATAGGGGTTTTTATCTATTAGATGGTACAGAATGACGTAGTCGGAGAATTATTACATTGCTTTTAAAACTGTATTAGTATCTCTATATTAACTGATAGCTTTAGGCTTATTTGCTTTATCTGTGACTTTTTTTTCCCTTTAAAGTCTACGACACGTAAAACGTAATCCTAATGAAAGGTAAAGAGGAAGTGTTGGAATAGCAGTCAAATTCAGTACAGTCAAGTCAACTTTACTTGCAGTAAAGTTGATTATATATACTGCAAATTGACTGCAGTTTGTGGGATTTGAATACACTATACTGCAAGTGCAGTGCAGTAGGTGCTCACTTCAAAGTCGTTTACAGGCCAAAGCGTTTATCCTTACAAACTAGTGTGCAGACCGGCTAGTGGTCTGCCAAAATTATAACAAACGCATCTCAATCAACAATATCAACGCAGCTCCAGTTACTTCGACCACAGTGATTTGAATCGACTACGTTGCAAAGATAAAGGCCTATCAAAAGAAATTATATATAATATATCACCTGTTTTAATTCGCGTTCTGCAATAATATGGTGTTTTAACCAGCAGCATTACTTACTGTAAATCTAGAATCTTTTAACGTTTAAAGTAAACTTATTTAACTAACCTTAAAATCCTTCTTCTTATATGGCGTATTGGCTACGCCTTCAGTTTAGAGCCTTCTATTAAATGTACTGGTTAATCCTATCGTATTTTCGGTCGATATAGTACGTATGAACAGTTTTTTTTCGTCATCACTAAACTTTGAAGCTTAGGGGTATATACTAGTCGATCTCGAAACCCAAATAGTCACGGTCGTAATCAAGAAACGCAACTAATGAGAAAACTCATTACAAATATCGTCAGAGCATTGTAAGGCGTATTCGAACTTTTTATAATCCATAACAACTTGCCAAACCTAATGGCGTAATATACCCTCGCTAACTCCCATATTCCTCATTGCTTATTATCAAAACATCAACCTATTAAACATCTAATTGAAAAATCCATCTTACTCTCCAATTCTTTCTTATAATCCATCATATAAAATTACTCAATTAACTCCAATTTATAGTATATTAAACGAAATTAATATTGTATTCGAAGTAACCTTTAAAACCATCGTTAATCTTTCAAGAAGAGGAATAATTAGTTAAGTACCTAAGGTAATAATCCTCGGCTTGGCTGGTAATAACTGCTGGAAACCAATGAGTGAAAACAGAACAATTTAACCCTCATCTAAGGGCAAATATTGAAAAACAATCGCAACTTAAAGTTGAAGAGGCTGTATAGTTTACCATTATACTACAACTTTTCTCCTTAAATCTTAACGAACGTGGTAATTACCATACAATAATTATTCACTATAAGGCCGTTTCGAATAGAAAAATTAATTTATTAGTCATAAAAACCCTTTAGATCCCTCGACCGGTGCTGGGAAAAGTATTAGTATTGGTAAATATGATAATTACCTATAACAGAATTTAAATAGAAAATGCTAATAGTCGTACCTATAATAAACTCGCGCATAAAACCACTGCTTTCTTAATTTAGCTACGGAAACAAGATATAATATAGGGTTTAAAGTATCAAGGCTTAAAGGTTTCCACCGTGGAGTACAAAGTAATATTCCTCTTAGTATTAAAGGATGCATCAAGGTTCCTACTTAATTATCTAATAGACTTATGAGCTTACGGAATATAGATGGATTAATTATTTACAGAAGAGAACAAAAAACAGTTTATTTTAAGCAAAATAGTTTAAAAAACTTATCTGGGCTGGTACGTAATTTTACGAACTCGTATATGAGCGTTAAGAGATATTATCGTTAACAATACCTTTGAAGTTTCCCCAAATCTATTAAGGGTCTTCATCTATTTCGTATTCGTACAATGGGTTAATAAAAATACCGTCTTTATCTATCCTTATAAAAAAGTCAACCCTTTTGCTAAATAATTAAATCTTTAGTATAATCTTAGCTTACTTATCTATCGCCATTTATATATCTAAAGTTTATTCGTTAAAATATTCGTAAAAGTGATCGAAGGCGATAAATTCCATATTTCTTTTGATAGGATCCAAATCGAGGATATGAAAGCTAATATAGTTCGTTAGATATTCGGGGGTAAAATCATTATCGGTATCCGTTTACCAAAGGTTATTATCGAAGTGCTTAACGAAAGTAAATCCGATATTCTTAATTCATTCCTTTCGGATAGGTTAAGTAAGAATATTACTTTTGACGTTGCTTAGAACCATCGTGGAAAACATTAAAGAATATAGATAGAAAAAGAGTAATGTAAAGGGAAATTAGGACATAAGTTATTTATTATAATTAAAGTATTGTAGGACTCAGTCGTTTCAAGATTTTCAATAATAATATCAGAAATAGTATTAAGTTAGCTATTTGCAAACTTAACAACTTGGTAATCTTTAAAACTTTTAGGTAGTTAATCTTAACACTTTCTTACAAAACTAGTTCAATAAAGGTTTCTTAGTATTTTCGATAGTACTAGCGATACCTTCACCACTTTTAGACTGCCGAATACAGCTAAACAAACTATATGATTTCCCTACTTACTACCGCGAACAACTATATAGCGTATAAGAACCCTATGCAAAATTCTTTCCTCTACCTTAACCGCTGTTTAACGTAAAACGTAACAAGAAAGTAACTTATTCTTCTACTTAAATTATCTTTGATTAACCTAATAGGCACTGATTATTGTTAGTATGTCTTTATCGTTGTAATATAGTCGATTCGAATCACTGTGGTCGAAGTAACTGGTGTTGCATCGAGATTGGTTCCGAGTAAGTTGTAAGTTCTAAGTTTGGCAGATCGCTAGCCGGTCTGCACGATGATTTGTATAGCCAAATGCTTTGGCCTATGCCCCAATTTGAAGTGGGCACCTAGTGTACTTGACTTCAAGTCAATAAAGTTAATCCCACAAATTGTAGTCAATTTGCAGTCAGTAAAATCAACTAAATATAAGTATAGATGACTTTACTATACTGCATTTGACTGATATTCCAACAGTATGGAATACTCTGCTGTAAATGTTATCGAAAATCTTTACTACCAAAGCTGCAAGTATACTTAAACCCCCTGGAAATTTAAGTTTATACCATAAAAATAAGGACTTTAATTACAAAATCCTCGTTAACGTATTTTATTTGAATAAAAAACCCAATTTTTACGTTATTAACTCCACAACCTCTTTTCACGGAGCCAAATTCTTGAAGTCACTATTAACGAAGACCACGTAAAAACATTAAGAATTTTATAAATTGACACGTATGTAGGCTTACAAATCATCGTTGTTTACGATACCATTATCAATTTAATGGCAACGAATTTTTTAACGGATATTAAAATAATGAGGATCCAATGTAAATAAATACTTGTTAAGGCCAATTAAAGCATTTAAAAGGTCTAAATGGCACATGTATTACTTCGCAAAGCATATAATATCTTAATATTAAAGATGAAAGTCTTTATAAACTAAAAGGTATGCTTTCAAATAAAGGCAAAAGAACGAAATAATATTATTGGCTTTGATGGATTAATAATACGGTTACTGTTTTTTTGAAAATATCCTAGTCTAACAAGTAAATCTACGCTATTAGCAAGTACTTATAAAAATGGTATAGTGTACGGTAAATCCTTAAAAAACTATGGAAAAGATCGGTACGGTGTTAAATTAATAATTCCTTTAATACCAGAAACAGTTTTAAAACGATCGACGTGTTATCTTTGCTATTACAAGGTAAAGTTATCGTATAACAAAAACCAGGAAAATAAAGTGGTATATTTGAGATATTAAATATTGTTAACCCTAAATTAATTGTTGAAATTTCTAACAGTCTTACAAAGTTCCGGATAATTCTGGTAAACCCTAACATTTAAACGACTAATAATAACAATGATAATAACGATTTTCAAATTAATAGAATTAGCTAATACAATCCTCCCCTTCTTGTAATCAAGAATTTGATAAAACGTCGACAGCGCAGATAGCCACTAAAATAAAGGAATATTAAGGTAAGGAATACATACCGAGCTTAATTTACAATACTACTTGAGTTAATGAGAAAGGAGGGGATACTTTCAACTATATTGTTAAACCTCAGGTACAAAAATCATCAAAACCTTTATTAATCCCTTTAAAAACTGGAGTTGAAATTAATAAATTTCTTATTAAAAACTTGAATGATTCATACTTGAATATAAATTTAATCCTTATAATCGAAATATGACAATTTTTCATCGAATATTATGTAATAAATGAAAATTAAAACCATAGGAAAGTCGTACGAAGAGTTATATCTTATTGCTTAAAGATACGACAATAAAGGTAAAAGTTGAATGCTTATATAATTGCCAACGATTCGAAAGATTAGTTAATGTTTGATGGTTGTTTTAGTGAAATGTTTACTAGTAAATGCTTCTAATAGCCATAATATTATTTAAACGTATATGTCATCAGTAATCAATCTATAAAAATATCATTATAATTACCTCAAAAACTCCATAATAAATACCCTTTGGAGACGATCCTACGATATATCAAACCATTATATACATTGGCCAAAATAGGCGTTTATTTCTTTTTAACGTACTAATTACACCTTAAGTCGAGGTTAGACATAAAATCTTTAACTTCTCAACCCATATTTATTAATTACGTAAGATAAAGATGTTGAATCAATGGGTATATAAATTAACGATCCTGTTGGTAGGGCTTTATACGTTGCAACTTTGTTGATTCAATCGGTCGAAATAACAGTAGTATTGCGTGGTCAAGTGGTGTATGTATTGTTTTAGGTTTGGTAGAACGCTAGCCGGTTTGCATAGTAATTTGTATGGCTAATTGTTTGGTCCGTGCCCTAATGTGAAGTGGGTGTATATTATACTTAACTTGTAACCAATACAGTAGGCTTATATAGAATAATAAAGTTGACTTATTGCACTGTAAATACTATTATTCCAACACTAGCGGCTTTTTACTTTATATGTGTACGCTAGTATAGTTAACCAATCTTTCCAGGTAAGCGTTAAACTACATATTCGTTAGCTGTCTAGACCCTTATCAATTCCAATTGACTTCCACATTAAATTACACCTATTTACACTTAAATTAACCCTAATTGCCGTTAATTTCCTTACAGCTCCAAGGTTCAACTTTATTTACTTTTACAAAATATTTTTTACCACAAATTTATACAAATCTTCAATATAACCGTATTAGTTGAATAAGTTGTTATCTTTATTCCCCCAATATCCTTTTCATTTTTTAATACATCCTTAAACTCTGTCACGTGATTTAGCTTTGCCAGGAGGACTTTTAACGCAGCCTTCGATACGTATGGTCAACCTATTTCTATTCACAAATCTTTCCAAGGCCTTATTCGGCGACGTCTTCGTTATAGTGTTAGTAGGATTATTCTTTCCATTAATCCACCGAAACTACTAGATATCTCTAATTTCGTAAGATTTTCGGAGTATTATTACGTCGATTATTAGGTGTTTTTCGCTTGTGGTTCTGAGCTTCAAAAGTCATTTAAATAGACTCCTCCAGTCGGTAAAAATTACCACCGTAATGGGAGAAATATTCAGCTACTTGATAATAACATTAAGTGTATCCTACAGTATTATACTTACATTTAAATATACTTTTATGTCGTCAATCTTTAAAGCCAGTAAACTTTATTTCATCCTTTTATATTTAACAAAGGTTTAATAAAAAAGGCTACCGATAATGCTAAATTGGTCCTCCATCCCATCATTATTAACCAGTGTTATGAGGAAGTCAATATATAAAGACAAGTTAGTGTTGTTTTTAAAGGACACTTCCGTAAAAATTATTTACTTAGTCTTTGATAAGTCGATTAGGATTATATTAATCCCTCCATTTAGGTTTCGTATCTGCCACTTAAGCCTTTTATTTAGCCGGTTGAAGTCTTCATTTATTGGGTTCTATATTTATGCCGCAATGGATAGGTCGTAGAAGGCTTTCAGTTAATATAAGATAGTAATATAACTGCCACAAACACGCTGTTTTAGGTATCTCTGGACCTTAACTATATCAGTTTTGTCGATTGTAGTTAAGTCAACGCCTTGGCTATTTTATCGAAAGTTAAGGCCGGTATTAATATCAAGTATACGGATTAAAGATCCGTTAAAGTTAAGTTGTTTACCCTTCATCAGCGTTATAAACGGTTGACAATTCCAGAACTTGGAGTTCTTAATCTCCTACAATTACGATGCCATGTAGCTAGTCGTTTCTACGAAAGGAGAATCGTTAATTTATATACCTACTTAGTCAAAGTTTTTCTCTTACGTTACCAGTAGGTACGGGTTGTACGTTACGTATTTTATACTTAGCTGTAATTCAAAATACGATTGATAGATCGAGAACTAATAGACGCCTACATTAGCTAGTCCAAATAAAGGCTCAATATATTATATTACCATTCCCGGAAGATGAATGTCACGTAGTTCCTATAATAATTCCAATAATACAATCCATTGTAAATCAGTTACTAATTATATATATACTTACGTTATATTTCTGTAATTAAGTATCAATCTATGTTTAATTTTCAATAAGAAACTTTTTATTAAAGCCACTACTAAATATTAACAAATCTTTCAAATCGTTAGCAATTACTTAAGGATCTTATTTTTGCCTTTATTGCCATATCTTCAAGCGAGTAAACATGACTTTTCGTATAACTGCCCTATAATCTTACCCTTTACTTCGTTAGTAATCCTCAACTTAAAAATCGTAACATTTAGGTTTTAAAGGTTAAAGACAGCCTTCGATACGAATTATATAACTTTTCGAACTAATAAGCCGTTAATTTCGACTCTATTACTTTCCTTAAAGGATTTACCAGAATTTTTAATAATACTTTATACTCGAAGCTTTAATACCAAGTTTCCGTTATCATTCTTTTTACTACTTACCTAAGAAGTATTATAAATACGGACCGGTATATATTTCTCCTTTTTTATATTTCTCTTTTTCGGAGATATCCTCGGAGGCTGCATTTTATCTGCTTATCCATTACGGGTAAAGGAGGTTTGTATTAACTAGTTTGTTGAACTTAAAGGTCTTTATTATTATTAACCCTAATATAAAGCTTAACCTAAGTAATACGGAACGTTAGGAGGCTGTTAATAGTTTGAATAACTACTTTAAAGTTAAAGATACTTAAGATCTTATATAAGCCCTTCTATTTATCTGATCTCTATTACACGAGGACTTTACTTTTTAACAGTAGAGCAAGTACGTCGATAATTGTAAGGTTGTTTCTAGTGTTAAGAACATCGTTAACTTGGAAGCGTGCCGATTCCTTCTGTAGTTTATTCGGTGTTTTGCCGTAGGCTACAGCTTGGTTTTAAGTTCTTTCTAATGGCAAGGATTGACTCGTCAGGCGTAGGTTCGATCCAAAGACCAGTAGCGTTAGTATTAGACCATTAAGGTCTACAATATAGTTCAAACCCTTTACCGCTAATTAAAGGCGTGTCTCCGGATCAGTAAAGCTTTCAATCTTTAACGTAAGGATGTTATACGCTTGCCGAAGTAGTACTTGTAACCTTTAAACCATCCTAATGCTTCAGTAGACCTTTACAGGCACCTATTTACATTGGATACCAATTATCTTAATATCTTCCTGAAACTTTGTCGTCGTAAAATTGGTATCAGTATCGTAGAAAATGACGTTAAGTGGGTTTAAGTACTGATTAGTTTATTGTATCCTTAACTTTTCTCACATAACCTTTATAGAAAGTAATTTTAAAAATTTGGCTTCGTGACAAAGTTTTAGTGAGTTCACGTCGTAAATAATAGGCTTCTTATTCAAGGAAAATATATTATTAAAAACTTTATAGTTAAAGTCCTTATTATCTTTTAGTATATACTTTAATCTTGAGGGGGCTAAGTATACGTTTGGAAGTAGTAATAAAGCTTTTTGATTAAATTTTAAAGCAAATTATTCCATATATTTGTACTCCATGGACTTTAGGACTTTATATAGCTAATTAACAACTAGGTAGTTAAAACGCTCATATACTTATCATATATCTAGTTCTATCAAGTTTAATACCACTACATTTCGGTTTTAAATATAAAACCATAAGTACCCTTATTTAAAGGCAACGGAAAACCTTGAGACATTTTTAACCAATTCGTCGAAGTTAACGTTATTTTTGGTATTAAAAGTTTTTATATATTCCATAGAAAGAAGGGAAAGGGTAAAGGACTTAAGAATATAAAATATAATTAATCTTATAATAGTTTAAACTACCGTTATCTCTAATAACGATAATCATTTTTGATTCCAAAGCCAACTTTAACTTTTCCAATATCATAACGATTAATCTTGGTAGATATAATACTTTCTATTCGTAATACAACGTATTATGAATAGCCTCCTATCAAAATACCTATTGTTCTTGTATTTGGTATAATAACTTAAAACGTATAGTTTGTATAACAATCGCGAAGATTAAAGGTATGAAAGGAGCCACGAGCTTGATCAGGGTAAAGATGTGGGTTTTCACCACCTAAGCAGTGAAAAAAAACGTGTTTTGCTAGTTATTAGGCTACGTTAGGAGCTTTATTTTCATATCACTTAATTTACTTAAGGGCATCGTTGCCATCAATTAGCTCGTTGCCTTCAAAATTGATAATTTAATCTAAATAATCCTATTTGGACTTCTTAGGGTATTGGATATAATATATAACCTATTTGTTATTTCTCTTGATGAAGGGGTAGCGAGTTAATTAATAGTCAAACTTACTATAAATCCAATATCTCTTACTACTATTATAATGATAGTTCTTACAGTTAACGAGTCTGTTTAAATTTTGATTTTATTGGCGTTAAAGTGGTCATTGCTTCCAGTTCGAGGTCTATAGGCCAGACTTTAAGCTTTAAGGGCGTTTGTAGCTGTATTTGCGGTAGACTTAATCTATTACTGTAAGGTTTTCTTTATATACATTAGGGAAATTGCCGGCTTAGGGGTATATACCAAGTAAGTTTGGTGTAAGCAATATTACAGTTACAAACGAAAAGCGTAATTATCTGAAGAAGATTTTATAAGTGGTATCTAAGCGTTATAGGGCGTATTTAAACTCGTTAACACCCGTAACAGCTATCTGTACCTATTTGCGGAGTGAGATTTCGTCAATATAAGCTTTCTCTATTACTTCTTGGTATAACATTAGATTGTTAAACATTCAATTTAACACGTCCATTGATATTTCCTTCTTTTTTCTCTTTCGCTATTATTGTAGTTTATTTTGTAGTGTCCTAGTTGTTATAGTATTTGGTAAGGTGAACATCATATTCGAAATGACTTTTTATGCTATTGTAAACTTCGCTAAAGATGGTTTCTCGGATTAAGAAGGTTAGGAAATAGTCCCTAAAATGTCTTGTAAGGATTCCATAAAATGGTAAGTGAAAATCAAAAGGGGGAACCTTCATCTACTTATAGATATTTAAAAAGAGAATTATTTTCGTGTAAAAAAGATTGTAAAGCTTCCTATTATACTTCTCTACATCGTTTCCAATCTCAACAAAGTATGTGAGAAATTTATAGTTAATGTTAACCATTTTAATAGGTCTTTAGGGAAGTTTGCGATAGTTATCCCAGTTTTTATTGGTATTTCCTAGCAGTTTAAACCTTGGAACTTCTAAAGCACAGCATGAAGGGTAATTGCTAGTCGCCTAACCTAAAGAGTAAAGTCCTGTAATAGGACCTGTAACGAGTTCGTGCATATAGGCAAACCTGTTATGGAAAGGTTTTTGGGGGGCTTGACGATGTTAATTAAAGGTATGGGAGTTTTAAGGGACTTAACGATCTTGCTTAATTAACTGGTAGAGAGTGTCAACGTCAATTCCTCTAGCCGCGTTGGTAGCTGTTACTTTACGTACTCTACCGCTGCTAAAAGCGTAATTTGCGTTGTTACATAAAGGTTTTAAGCTGCCAAACGAATCAATAGGTTCTTTATCATCAATACGTAAAGGAGATCGACTTAAATAGGGGTTGGAAGGTTCTTTAAAACGCGTATAAAGGCGTTAAGGCTCTTTAACACTCTTTTTTTTAGGACGTGAGTCATAAGAGTATTACTCAAATTAATTCAAGTCAAAAAAGGTTTCGGCTAATCCTATTAGGCTCGTTTATAGGATGTAGATACTATAGCGAGTGACTTTCTTTTTAAGCTTATATTAAACCGTACGTTGAATTGTTTTTCATATATTAAACATCTAGTGGTCAAAGAACCTATGGAAATTTTGAAAGGCGGAGACATTACGGCCATAGTTGTCATCGACATCTGCATCGATAATATATTCGCTAATGCAATTGGTTAAGTAAGTCTTAGCGAAGGTTTTATTAATATCTGTAATTCAAAGCTATTCGTTGTAGTAATGAACAAAGACAGCTTCGGAATCTTTAACTTTCTTTATATACTTTTAACTTAGAGTTATCGTGAAGTTTTGGCTTGTGTAAGACTTATAAGGCGAGGGATTTAATGATCTTTAGGCAGGTGGACTTAGTGTTTTGGCGTAAAGTTGCGTAGGAACTTGGTGACTTAGGAACTTGGTGTTTTCGCTTGAAATGACGATCTTAACGATTAAATCGGCGTAGGGACGTGAAAATATTAAAGTAGGGGCAAAGGTTTAGTGTAGAAAGTAAGGGTAAAGGTCGTTTGTTATTATAGGTAAAGCTCGTTTGATATTATAGGTAAAGGTCGAATGTTATTTATTTTGTTTAACCGTATAACTTAGTCGTTTTTTCAGTAATAGTACCCGTAGTAGTACTAACTTGGACGTTTGCCAATTCGCTGAACTTTGAGACTTCAAACAGTCAATCTCAACGTCTTCAAGAAAGATCTTTGTTAAAGATTTCTTGGTGTTTTTCAATGAAGATATCGTCGCTATCTATAAGTTTCCGTGAAAATCGACGTAACCTAAAAGTTTTATCTACCTATTACCATAAAAACCGATGCCATAGTAAAGGCTCTTTGTAAAAATCTTTCCTCTACCTTAGTCTTTTACAAAATGTAACCGGAAAGTAGCCTTTTATTCTACTTAGCTTATTTGTGTTTAATTTAATAAGCACTGATTATTATTGGTAGGGATTTAGACGTTGTAACATTATCGATTCAATTGGTCAAAGTAATAACAGTATTGTATGATTAAGTGTTGGATTCATTATTTTAGGTTTGGTTGACTGCTAGCCGGTTTGTATAGTAATTTGTTTAGCTCATTGCTTGTCCCGTGCCCTGATATGAAGTGGGCGCATACTATACTTAACTTGCAGCCAATACAGTAGGCACACAGAGAACAATACACTTAAATTGCAGTCATCATAGTCAACTTTACTGTGTGTAAAGTTGACTTACTGCATTGCAAAGACTATTATTTCAACAGGTACCTTTTTCGTCGGAATTACTAGTTTTATTACATCGAAATAACAAGCAATAAAGATTTAAAACTCTAAAATTGCAAGCTTTTCGCGGTTTGAGAAAACAGAAAACACTTTTCATATTAATATATCTTTGATCCGTGAATATAGTATCAACTATGACAATATCAACTTTAATTTCCATTAAGAAGGTTAAGATGTTAACTTGGATACAATAAACAAAACTAATTTAGTTAAGGTTTAAAGGTATTTAAAGCAACATACCCGTGGTAATTATATTGTTACGTTATGCTAACCGAAGGCACTTTACGATTTCTCGATTGCAATATAAGTGTGAAACCTAACAGATAAAGATTCTAATCAATGAAATAAAGGGTTAAATTGATAAAAAGAATTCTAACCAAGAAATTGATATAGTCTCGATTGATTTATCAACAGCTAAATTTATAATTTTTTAAAATAGTTTTTTTGTTAATGATAGCAACTTATTCATAATAATTAGATTCTTTATAACGATTATTGATTAATAGAAAATTATGAAAAAAATCGAAATTATCAAAAACCTGATTTATTCAACTTGCATTCAGTAAGGATTACTTGAAACGTGTTAACTTTAGAGGTCTATAATATAATAGCCGGCTTCGATTTAGGCATAGCGATGTGGAAAACCCTTAATATCGATAGTAAGCAGCTTAAAATTCTACTTATCCTGGTAGTGATTTGTCTTAACCCAAGAAACCTATTCTAATGCCTTTCAAAACTCAGAAATACTAGCGAAAAACGCCTTATTATCGACGTAATGGAATTCGGCAAAGCCTATGAAGACAAAAATATCGAGGAGTTTAAATAAATTAACGGAAAAACCAATTCATCTAATTCGATAACAAAATCAATATTAAACAAAGTTTTTAAAAAGTTTGTATATAGCAATCAGTTGACCATATATATATAGGGCTACGTTTAAAAGCCACCTAGCAAGTTCAAGTTATATATTAGCGAGTAGAAAAAAATTAAGGGTACCATAATAAACTAAAAGTCTACTAAGGGAATAAAACTGTCAATTTCATTAATTAGCATAGTTAATTTAGAGTTTTACATAATTTTATAACAAAAAACTTGTCTATAGGAATAAATGAAGTTGGAACTCAGAACTACTGGGTAACTGAGGTTAATTTCCCTGTGGAATTAGCAGGGGTGTGGCTAGTCAACGAAAGAGTAATTTGGCGGAAACCGAAAACAATGGGTCGACTACACTGGCGTACACGCATAAAACAAAAAGATATCAGTATTAGAACAGTAGTAATTGCAATACAGTCAGTCAAATTTACCATTAAGTAAATTAACTATACTAACTACAAGTTGAGGGTATTGTTTTGTGGGTTTATTATAAAGTCAAATACAATATACGCCTACTTCAGACTAGGGCATGGTCTAAGCAATTGGCTATACAAATTAGTGTGAAAACCGGCAAGGGGTCTGTTAAACCTAAGACAATACATCAACCATTTAATTATACAATACTAATGTTACTTCGAACGATTCGAATCGATAATGTTGTAATATCTAAAAGCCTATCAACAGGCTAAGCCTATAAACAAAAATTCAATTTAGGTACATTTAAGGCGAAATTTATAATATTTATATTAACTATTGTTTAGTGGATAATGAGTTGTCAGTAAAATTAATTACGCAAGATACGGTAGTACGTTCAAAAGTAATTATTTGGATAGTTAATCCGCCTCTAACAATCGAAATGGTAGATAGAAGCTATACGATGTTGTTAAATTATGTTTTGTTCTCTCTCTTCGTTAGTAATATTGTATTTTTGGTTTACGCGTTCGTTACTACTAACTATTATTTATATAATTTGTTATTAAATCGTAATTAGATCAAACGTTATTCGGTTATTGATAATCATATTGATAATATTTTAATATTTGTCGATAAAGATGAATATTTGATATTTTACCTTACAAATTTCGTATAAATCCATATCTCCTTAATATCCAACCGGCTTATATCAATGAAAACTCGTTGTCGGATAAGTCGATTATAAAAGAGGAGATGTGTTGGTAGGCCTTTATCATTGCAACCTAGTTGATTTGAATTACTGTGGTCGAAGTAACGGATGCTGTATTAAAGTTGGTTGATTGATGTGTAAGTTCTAATTTCAGCAGACCGCTAGCTGGACTGCATACTAATTTGTATGGCCCAATGCTTTGGCATGTGCCCCACTTTTAAGAGGGCACCTATTGCACTACACTTGCAGTGTAGTCCCACAACTAGTACAGTTAACTTACAGTCAGTATAGTTGACTTTGCTATACTGTAATTGACCCGCTAAAATAGCAGTTAATATTGTTCTAACACTAACAACTTTTAGTTTTGTACCTGCGCATTAGTGTGGCTAACCACTTTATTGTGGTACGCCCTGAATTCCCTCCTTAATCCACCTGCTAAACCCTTGTCAATTTCAGTCAATTTGCACTCAAATTGACTCTAATTACAGCCTTTTACCCTATAGTCCCGAGTTCCGCATTCTTTAACTCCCGTACACAAATCTTTCGTTATAAACTGTAATGATCACACTAAATACCCGTGAGTAAATAGAAGGTGTCAGGGGGTTTATGTTAGCAGTAAGGTAGCAGAGGTAACAAAGGTACAATATCAAGAAGATGTTTGTTCGTACTGTAGAATGATCACTAGCCGTTAGGCTATTCAGGTGTGTAGACTGAATACTTAGATTGACAACTGAAGAGCTATGAAGGAAATACTATCTGTGTGGTGATGACCGTGTCCTTATATATCCGTGCCTTCATACCGTCTTCAGTACTGGACCGCTGAAGTCGATGTCGCTTCCTTCGGTCCCAATGTTGTTGACTGGACCGCGAGCGGTCCTGTCGGTCCAAACCCTAACCCTGGGTGCTTACATAAGAGAGATCCCTGGCTTGATGTGTTGAACATCAGGCTTCTGATAGCGCAGCGGACTGCCGGCCTATTCCATGACCTGCAATTGGTCCTTGGGTTATAACATAAACTTATATGTATTACAAACTTATATGCTACTCATTGCATACCCTCTGCTAATAGGTCCGAGCATGCTTTTCTTGTACACTACTACTTCCATCGCTACTCTAGCAGTTTTCTAGTTTGCTAGAGCATCCTTGTTTCTCTATATAATTTGGCCTTTGCCAGGTGGCTTTACTACATAGCGTTTTAATTAACCAACGCGTTTAAAGTGTATATTTCGACCTTAACGAGCTTTTTGGGCCTGCCGACCCAGCTGGCCTACCAGGCCTATCGACTCTACTAGGCTTGCCAGGCCTGTTGCGCCTATTACGCGTGTACCTTAAACTTTTGTACTTGCTATGCTTAACGGGCTTGTGGCGCCTGTTCGGTCTGTTCCTTAGCCTCTCGAACTTTCTAAGCCTGTAACACCTGTACCTCAGCCTTTTGTTTGGTCACCTGGCCATCCTTTTGAAGATCGTTGGAGGGTAGGCTTTTCAGGTCATCAGAAGGGTCCTTGTCTTGGGGTACTTAAAGGTCCTCAGCTTAAGGGACTTAAAGATCTTCGGCTTAAGGAAAGTTTTCTTCGTCTAAAAGAAGGTCTTTAGGGTTTTTATGTATCTATTAAAGGTCTTTATTTGTAATATATTCATAAGGTACTTTTGCTAAATTGCTTTTCTTTCCTATTCCTCTTAGTATTAAAATCTTTCGTTTGCGTAAGTCGGCCTTCAACATGATCTCAACCGACTTCTCTATCTTTTTCCACATATTCAGGCTCCATTTTCTATAGTTTTCTTGAAAATTATCATACGCTTTTATACTTCGAACGGTTTTAGTGAGGATTAAATCGAAAATTTAAAAGCCGATTTCATTAGTAAGGTACTCGATTAAGGAGTCTTCGTTAGCTTTAGGAAACCAAATGTTTTTATCGTAGTGCTTTTCAAAGATAATGACGAGGGCAATAATCGCTTCTTTCCTAACAAGATTGGCAACGACATCGATTCTAACGCGTTTTAAAGCTATTGTCACGAAAATTGAGGAGTGTAAAGACAAAAAGAGTAGTATAGGATAGTGAGTCGTAGTTTTACCATCAAAGTTAGTATATGTTAAAGGTCATAGGACTTGGTCGTTTTTGTGATTTTTAGTAGTAGTATCTGCAATAGTAGTAGTTATAAAAGTACTGCTTTATCCGTTTTCGAACTTGTTGTTTTGGTGATCTTTAAGAATTTTAGGCGGCTAACCTTAACGCTTTTCTTTAAAAATATTAATAAGGATCTCTTAATATTTTCAATAGCGATACCATCGTTTACTTATTGATTGCTGCAAACAACTGATACAGCTTATAGGGGCCCTTCGCAAAAACCTTTCCTCTATCTTTAGCCGTTGTTTGATATAGAACGTAACCTAAAATTAGCTTCTTCTTTTATCTAGCTTATCTATTCTTAATCTAATAAGCACTAATTAGTGTTGGTAGGCATTTATTGTTGCAATGTAGTCAATTCAAATCACTGTTATCGAAGTAACTGGTGCTACATTAATGTTATTTGATTGTTCAATGCAAGTTCTAAGTTTCGCAGATTGCTAGCTTGTCTACCCCGTAATTTGTATGGTCAAACGCTTTGGTCTGTGCCCCACTTTGAAGTAGGCACCTACTGCACTGCATTTGCAATATAGTGTACTCAAATCCCATAAACTACAGTCAATTCGCAGTACGTATAATCAACTTTACTTCAAGTAAAGTTGACATGACTGTACTGTATTTAACTGCTATTCCAACAAAAAGATTTTAGGAATGAAATCGGACGTTGAAAATAATAATGAAGACAAGTAGCTAAGTTTAAATGAAGAGGATATAATATGTCTGAAGGAATTAAACGAACTCTTTAACTACGTTAAATAGGTTTTACAAGAAAAACGCTACTAGGGCAAGCTTTAAATCTGTGAAAGGCTATTTATCAATAAAATACCTTAAGACTTGTTGGTATAAGGAAAAAAGTAAAATTGAACGGTATTATAATTATATATTTGATAAATAATATCGATTATATAACGATAATTATTCCGATGTCGGTAAGGTTTTTACCTATTCACGTGAAAGTAAACGAGTAGAAAAGTAATCATAAGATTGGTATAGTTGTAGTAAAAGATGGATAGTTTAGGAAGAAATATTCCAGAGAGTGCATACCACGGATGGGAGGTTATAAACCTCTCACCCGAGCAGTGGCCATTTTGCCATGCGCTCTGGAATTCCCCTTCCAGACCGCTCCACGTATGATGCCCTCTAAAAGTGTAATTTGTAGCGTATCACATTATCATGCACTCTTCATAAGTGCAGCCTGCAGCGTGCCACATTATTGTGCACGCTACAAGAGTGCACCTTACAGCATGATATACTTCCATCTAAATATATTAACTATAGTGATAAATAATAATATCCATACAGGCAATCTTTTCTTCTCTTTTTGTACGCTCCGTATCCATAATCCAGTAGTGACAGTATAGTTTAGGTACAGTCTGTATTAGTTATTAAGTAGCGATAATAGTGTAGGTTCGTTTCTATTTGATAATAACGGTAATTTATGTTAATTCGTTCCTAGTTAGTGATGATAATAATATATATCATCGTTTCAGGCAAAAAAAAAAAAAATTCTTTTCTCTTTTTTCTTTTACTTAATAAAGTAATGATGTTGCGTATTAGATTACGTAGCCTACCTTATAACGTCTTTGATCGTAGCAGTTATTAAAAGTACCGCCTACATTTTAAATACGTAGACTAGAGCGTTTAAAATAGGTAGAAGCAGTGCTAATACATATTCCTAAACGTTTCATATGGGTAGAAACGGTACTAATATACTTTTTTTAGGTGGTTTGCTTCCGTGGAAACGGGTTTAATACGGCTTTTAAAGCGTTTCCTGGTGATAAAAACGCTATTATTTCATTATCAAGGCTTAATCACGTATAAAGAATTTGGCCATTCCCCCTCTTAAAGTAGCGGCTCGAAATATTTTGTTGTGGTCGCTCCTGCTGGTACGATTGGTGTGGGTGTTATAGTTGTAACCGCTCTTGAATTTTTCGAACGGTGTATATATTGTATTCGTGGCCTCTCTCGGGTTTTGTAAGCGGTTTAGAACTACGTATCCAAACCTTCCTTTTCTTCCTTCTCTTGTTTTCAAGGTCGCGGCTAAGAATGCGTATCCAAACCTTCCCTCTCCTTCTCTTGCAGCTATTTTTCTTCTTAAGACTGCGGCCTAAACTATATATCTAAACCTTTATTTTCCTAATCCCGCGCCGTCTCTTCCCTTTCCTAGAGGTACGGCCTGCATTTCGTACCTAATCTTTCCTTTAACAAGGGTTTTTCTTTTCTTAAGGTCACACGCTTGGTAATCATATACTTAGTTGTTTTGTCCTTATTAATTTACCATCTGTTTCTTGTATTCCGTTAAGTAAAATCCTTTTACAATTTCCGTTTAGTACACATCTTTATCCTCCTAATCTAGTAAGTCGTTAAGTCGTACTATTTTGAATAAGACTTCTATAAGGCGGCTATTCCTACCTCCTAAAGTATTAATACCTTTACTTCGCAGTTGAATTCGTAAGGATTTGGTAATAGAAGGGTTTATTATTTGCTATATATTTAACTTCCAGTCCGAAAACCTTTTATAAAAGTTATACAGTATATCAGGTCCTTAGAATTTCTCCTTCCAGTAGCAAAAAATCACGGTTAAAATGTACGTATTTTCCATATATAGAGCTAATTTCTTAATTGGTAAATCGATAGTATTATCCTAAAGGTTCAGGTCTATTTCATGCATTATAACCTTTCTAATTCCCATATACTAGACTAGAAGGTTGAAGTAATCATTAACTTCTTCCGATGTTATTAGTGATGTGGTCATAGCTGTAAGTGTTTTAAGGCGGTTGGGGATAGTTATTCCTACGCGCACCTGATATTTTGGAGCGGCGTAACTTGGTGTTTTTGCGTTGCGTTTATATTTAGATACGTTCAAATTTCAAAGTTCGAGGTGGTTCATTCCTCAAACAGCAAATACAAAGTAAATCAAATAAATAAAAAGGTCCAAGTAAAGCTACCATCGCTTACTAATGTAACGAAATTTCAACTGATACTCAATAAGACTTAACTTCAAACTAGTTAAATGTTTTACATTAGTTTTGTTAGCTTTTAGTAACGCTGTACTAGTGAAGCGACTAATATAGTCAAATGTTGTAAAGGCTGAACTTAGAATTATACAAGGCAAACTTAGGAAGGCGAACAGGGTAAAGGAAGTGTAGGTGTGGGAAGGTGTAGTATGTGGTCCGGTATATAGATCTTAATTCCTGTTTGGTAAACAGTCCGGATTATCTTGTTGTGGCCGCTTTTACTAAAGCGAGTGGTTTGTTTAATATGTTCGTAATAGTTTTTAAATTAAACGAACTATTAAGATGTTGTATTCGTAACTGCTCCTATATTTTACAAACAATATGGATTATCGATTTTAAATCAAACGGGTTTCAACGAAGGGTTCCGAAACTTAATGGTTTTAGCTTACGTAACCTTATACGAGATAGAACGCTTTCCAAAAAGTAGCCAGATACGTCAAAACATTAAATAAGGATTAATAGTAATGTAACAAGGCTCTTAATAAATAAAACGCCAAATAAGGGTTAATAGTATCGTAATAAAATTATATTTTTCAAGTTACTTAGCCTTTACAGTCTTTGTACATTTTCCATGTAATTTTATAAAAATGAAGTGTTGGAATACAAACAGTTGGGACCGTTACAATATCCCGTTATGGGTATTTAACTTGTGTTTGTCTCTTCTTTCATTATTCATTTGTAGTCGAACGAATTGGCTACTAATAAGTGTCGTTGAGGATTTTACCTATTTCTGTAAAAATAAACAAGTAAAAGAGTAATCATAAGATTGGTATAGTTATAGTAAAAGATAAATAAGTTGGGAAAAAGTATTCCAGAGAGTACATGCCATGGATGAGAGGTTATAAACCTCTTATCCGGGCAGTGGTAATTTTGCCATACGTTCTGGAATACCCCTTCCACACCGCTCTAAGCATGATGTACTCTGAAAGTTCAATTTGCAGCGCGTCACGTTATCATACACTCTACAAAAGTGCAGTCTGCAGCGTGCCACGCTATCATACATGCTGCAGGAGTGCACACTATAGTGCTATATACTGTCACCTAAATATACTAACTATAGCAATATATAATAATATCAAAAGACAATGAATTAAATGAAGTTAATAGCGGAGAAAAAGTTTGAAAATGTTATGAAGTTTGATAAAGTAAAGAAATTATTTACTGAATAATATTTTGGTATTATTGACTGTTTATTGCGTTCATTCATTTTCTGTTAGATGGTTTTTAGTTTAAAAAATCAATGAATGAAACCGTTTCAGTACTTTACATTATTATTAGTTTTTTTAACTTTGTTAATTTTTAATTGCGATACAATAATCAATTGGTGTTTCAATGGTGAGAACTATAATAGAATGGTGTTGTGAGCGTTAGGATGTAAAAAAGACAAATAATATTTTTCAAGTATGCTAATATACAAATATAACGTTGTTGAAAAGTTATAGGGAAAAATAAGAGGAAAGTAACGGAAACTTACTTGGTGTATAGTAAAACGAAACGAATACCGATAACGTAAAATAGCAAACTCAACCGAAATATAAAGTAACACACTCATGAGAAGAAGTCAAATGAGGCGTTGAAAATTATAAACTAGTGATTCAAGTCGTATAGATTCAAAATGGGATATATATATAATATAAATGGAACCGACGTATTATTTAACGAAGAATATCCGTACGATTTGAAAAGAAGCCTCGCGTTAGCCAAAAGACCGGTATATACCTAGAAAGATTCTTTTACATTCGATTTAAAAAAGGTACAAAAGATTAATCTCATCACTTATTCCATCGAAGTCGAACTAGGAAGCGGATGATTTAGGTTAAAATAGCCTCGATATTCATAAAATAAAGTTGATTTTATGTACTAATTTCACCCTCTCATGGAAATCATTGGATTTTCTGTATTATGACAATTAAAATAGGGGGTATATTTCTAGTTACCGTTGCAAAAGAATATCAAATATCGGTTCTGTTTGAATAGTAGTAATTGCAGTATAGTAGGTGAACTTTACTGTTAGTAAAGTTGACTATATTGACTGTAAGTTGAGTTTATTGTTTTTTGTTGACCTACTGTATTGGCTGTAAGTCAATAAAAGTATACGCCCAATTCACGCTAGGGCACGGGCCAAGCAATTGGCTATACAAATTACTACATAGACCGGCTAGCGGTCTGCCAAACTGTTATGACCCAAGCACGTTGGCGGGTCAGGAAACAGGCCAGCATGCAGCTGAGCTACCGAGAGCCTGAAGTCCAACACATCAGGCGGGGAACATCTCTTTGTCAGCACCAGACTAGGCAATCCTCCAGGGTTAGGGTTACCTAGATTACAAGTGCTCACTGAGCCTCAGTGAGCACTGGTGAGCCTTAGTGAGCACTGGTGAGCCTCAGTACTGAAGATAGTATGAAGGTCATAGGATATAAGGACACGGTCAGCTCCACATAGATAGTATTTCCTTCATAGCTCTTCAGTTGTCAATCTAAGTATTCATTCTACATACCTGAATAGCCTAACGGCTAGTGATCATTCTACAGCACGAACAAACATCTTCTTAATATTGCACCTTTATTACCTCTGCTACCTTACTGCTAATATAAACCCCCTGACATCTTCTATTTACTCACGGGTATTTAGTGTAATCATTACACAAACCTAGAACAATACATCTATCATTTGATTATACAATATTACTGTTACTTCTACCAATCGAATCGATAACATTTTAATGTCTAAAACACTATCAATACTGATTAGTGATTATTAGATGAAGAATGGATAATTTAAGTACAAGAAGAAGCTACTTTCCGGTTACGCTTTGTGAAAGACCAAAGTAAAAGAAAAATTATTGCGAAGAGCCTCTACTACTGCATTGGTTTTTACGACAGTAAGTAAAGAAGACTTTTAAGCTACTTCGATTTTTATGGCATCTTAAAGGTAAGGACGGTATAGTTATTGAAAACACCAAGAAATCTTTACCAAAGATTATTTTTAAAGGGCGTTGAAATTAATCGCTAGAAGTTTTAAACAACAAGTTGATAAACGGCTAGTTTAGTATTACTACGGGTGTTATTACCGCAAAAACTACTATGTTCCACGCCTAAAACAAAGAACAACCTTCGACCTTTACCTATAATAATAAACTATCTTTGACCTTACCCTTTACACCAAAGCATTGCCTCTGCTTTATTGTTTTCACTTCACTTACGTTAACTTAATCGTTAAGATCGCTATTCTAAGCGAAACCACCGAGAAATACCAAGTCGCGTTAAATAACTCGCGTCGCACGATCCAAAACCAAGTCGCCAAGTTCTCACAAAATTTTATACCAAAACACCAAGTCTCTACCCCTGAAAATTACCAAGTTCCTCGCCTAATACGTTCTATAAAAGCTATAACTGTACTATAACACTAAGTTAAGAATAAATAAAGGCAATTGAAGCCCTCAGAATTGTCTTCTCCAATCACTATAACAAATAATTTTAGATTACGAATATTAACGAAAACTCGACTAAGGCTTATATACCCAATTACGTTGGTTAATATATTTTCGACGCGGACCTGAGTGACTATTACAGCCGTAGCGCCCGCGTCTTTTTCAAATTTCGTAATTTTTTTAACCATTGGACTCTTAACATGTGAAACATGATCCAGTGTACGGTTAGAGCTAAGCTAAAAAAGGAAATTACTCGTTGTAGTATTTATATCCTAAAGAAAATTCATTAAAATTAGCCGAAATATTCTTTAAATTTGATTAACTGAAAGATCCCTTTCAAAATCCTAATTCTTAATACTCCTAAGGGAAAATCAAGGGCGTTAAAGATCTTTAACGCTTTTATACGCGCTATAGGAGACCTCTGTTTTACACTTAATTAAGGTAAGCTTTTTTATACGTTGAGGATAATGAACCTGTTAATCTACTCGGTAATTTATTACTTTTATGTAATAACTAGGAGTACGTATTTAGCGGCAGTAAAACGCGCGAAATAATAGCTGCTAACACGGCAAGAGATATTGATATTGGCGCTCTTTACCGGTTAATTAAGATCGTCAAGTTTTTTAAACCCTCTAAGCCTTTATTATCTACGAACTCTTTAATTAGAATCACTAAACTTTTAAAAAGCCTTTTTACATTAGGTTTACCTATATACACGAACCCACTATAGGTTTTACTATAGGACTTTACCCCTTAGACTAGGCAACTGACAATTACCCTTAACATTATAGCTCGGAGGCACTAAAAACTAAATTGTAAGGAAATACTATGAAATATTGAGAAGATTATCGCAACCTTTTTTTGTAAATTGTTAAGATAATTAATATTAATTACAAGTTTTTTTTAGGAAATTCGTTAAAATTTCAAACGATATAGAAAATTATGACGGGAAACCCTATAATCTGATACAAAGATAATGCCTTTTTCAAATATTTGTAAATGAATAGAGGTTTCCTTTTCGGTTTTTACTTATTATTTCCCGGAATTCCTATAAGCTATGATAGGGATTATTACCTCACCTTTTTTACCCTAATAGTCACCGTTCGGAAAGTTTACGATAGTATAAAAATATACTTCGAATAAGACGTCCACTTTACCTAATATCATACGAATTAGGCTATTACAAGGTAAACTATAATAATGGTAAAATAAAGAGAGGAGGAAACACCAATAGATATGCGAAACCAGATATTTGATAAGCTAATATTATGCTAGTAAGTAATGTCGAAAGTTTATGTTGGCAAAGTCACACTTCACAAGCAGGTACGAGAAGTCGTTACGAGCGTTAGCGAGTTTAAATACGCCTTATAACGCCTAAATATCACTTTTAAATGCTTTTTTAACTAGTTACGATTTTTACTGGCAATTATAATAGCGTATAAATCCAACACACTTAGTATATATCCCTAAATTAGTAGCCTTTTAGACGTAAATCAAGAAAACTTTGTAGTAGTTAATTACGTCAACCTTGAGTATAGCTATAAATTCTATTAGCGCCTAAGATTAGGTTTACCACCTTTACACTAAAGGTAACAACCACGTTAGCGCCAATAGAGTCAAAATTTAAGCGAACCTATTAACCGTAAAAACTATTGTCACAATAGTGGTAAAAGATATTAAATCTGTGTTAAACCCAGTTGTTAGTCAATTAGTCACCCCTTTGCCGAATATAATAATACACATGTAATGTAATATATATAATACCCTATTAATTCTAAGTAGGATTATTGGGATTATATCATAAACTTTAAGGGTAATGAGGTAATTAACGACGATAATATCTTTAAGTAAATTTAGTGGTATAAAGATACAACTCCCTATATAGTTAAGGAATTAGTTGACTACATTTTTTTTTGTATTATTTATACGGTCAAACCCCTTATCTTTGTCTTAATCAAACTTTTTGCCCTTTATATACCTTTAACATTTATAATCGTTACATGTATTATACGTTTTAAGGTATTATACCAAACACAGTGGTAACAAGCTACTTAATAGGAGACTATTTGTAATACGTGTTATTATGGAAGGAAAGAGTTACGATTACTGAAATTAATCGTTAAGATGTTAGTAAAATCGAAGCGAATTTCGGATAAGGCGAGTAATTATCGTCATTAGAGATAACAGTAATTTAAACTATTGTAGGATTAATTACATTTTATATCCTTAAGTTCTTTACCCCTTTCCTTTTTTGTTCGGAAGATATAAAGACCCTTGGTGTTAATATTGATATTAACGCCGAAGAATTGATTCAAAACAGCTGAAGGTTTCCTTTCGCCTTTAAGTAGAGTCACTTATTATTTTATCTTTGAGGTTAAAAGGTAGTAATATTCAACCTGATAAAGTTAAAAATACGTTAATTATACCAACGTTTTGATTACCCTGCTGTTAATAGGTTATATAAAGTTATGAAATCTGTGGGGAATATATATGTAAAATACTTTACTTTGGAAGCTATCAAAAAACTTTGGTATCTTTATTAAATATATTCCTCAGCGTCCCAAAGATGAATGTTCATATTAAAAACGATAAAGATTTCAATTGCGACGTTTTTATTTATGCATTCTACTTGAATAATAAAAATTTTCTTTACGTTATTAATTCCGTAACCTCTTTTCACGAAGACAAGTTTTTAAAGTCCTTATCGTGAAAAAATACGTTGGAAATACTAAGGATGTTGGGGATTAACACGTATTTATGTCTATTTTATATCGTTGTTTACGATATTAGCACTAACTTTATGGCGGCGAAGGTTTGGGAAAATGTTAAAATAATGGGAATTTAGTGTAAATAGGTGTTTGAAAAAGCTTATTGGAGTATTGGAAAGATGAAAATAGTATATGTATTATTTCTTCGAGTGTATAATATATTTATATTGAAGATGAAAAGTTTTATACATCCTGAGACAAGTTTCTTGATAGCGGTAAAAGACCTTGAAGATATTGTGGGACCTAACTGCTTAGTGTTAATCTTACTGGTTTTTAAAGCGTACCTACGCCTAACGAGTGAATTTCAGCTATTAGCAAGTACCTAAAAGCGATATGTAGCCTATAGCAAAGTATTAAAAGAATTACGAAAGGAATCGGCATACCGCTAAGTCAATAACGCCCTTAATACCAGAAACGTGCCCATGATAATCTACGTATTTGCTTTACCGTTATAAAGCAAAGTTTTTGTGTAGAGGGAACTGTGCGAATAGAAATGCTAATATAAAGCCTTAAGTATCGCTAACATTAAAGTAGTTATTAAAATTACTAACCGTACAGTAACTTTTTATATTAGAATAACTAACAATAACTACCCTTAGGTTAAACAACCGAATTGGAACGAACCTATTTTATCCATTATTGACAAACTGATGGAATGCCGTCGGCGTGAACAACCTTCGAAAAGAAGGAATGTTAAAAAGGAGAAATATATACCAGGCCTCATTTGCAATACTTTTTGGGTAAGTAAAAAAGAAAAATATAATAAAACTTAGCATTAAAGTTTCTAATATAATGTATTATTAAGATTTTCGGTAAACTCTTTGAAAAAAACAACAAAGTCGAAATTATCGGCTTACTAATTCGAGGAGTTGTAAAATTCGTACCGAAGGCTGATTTTAACCTTTAAAATCCAAATGTTATTATTTTTAAGTTAAGGATTAATTACGAAGTTAAGGGTAAGATTACCGAGGAACTATACAAAAAGTTATACCTAATCGTTTAAAGATACGGTGATAAAGATAAAAGTTGAATCTTTAAGTAATAGCTAACGATTTAGAAAATCAGTTATCGCTTGATGGTTAGTTTAGTAGAAAGTTTGTTGGCAAAAACTAAAGGCAAGTTTACATTCAATAACCAAGATGTTATATAAGTATATATGTAGTTAGTAACCGACAAATAGCAGATCTTCTTGTTGAAATTGTTATAGGAATTACGTGTTATTTATTTTTAGGGACGGTAATGCGATATATTCAGCTATTGTATAGATTAGCCGAAGTAGATGTCTATTAGTTTTTAACATATTAATCGTACTTTAAGTTACGGGTAAGTATAACATCTTTAATATACGACCCGTATTTATTAATGACGTAAAAGAAGGACTTCCGTTCAATGGGAATGTAAATTAGTAATAACCTTTTCGTTGAAATGGTTAGTTTTATATTATCGAAATAGTATGTTACTAATGAATTCAAGTTTCGGAGTTATAAGCCGGTTACGACGTTGGGAAAAGATGAATAATTTGATTTTAACGGATCTTCAATCCGTATATTTAATGTTAATACCGGTTTCAACTTTTGTTAAAGAGATTAAAGCGTTGATTTAATAAAAATTAACAATATTAATATGGTTAAAGCTTAACTCTACTTGAAATAATGTACCTGTAGTAGTTATATTACCATCTTATACTAACTAGAAGGCATTTACGAACTATTTATTACGTTAAACGTATATAATTTAATAGATCACGATTTTAACCGGCTAAAAAAAGGTTTAAGCGATTGATATAAAATTTGAACTAGGGCATTAACATGGTTCCGATCGACCTGTCAAAGGCTAAGGTAATATTTTTTACAGACGGGTCATTTACAAATAATACCGACTTATACTTATAAATGGGATTTCTAATAACATTTGTTAATAAAGATAGGTGGGAGGATTAGTTGGGTATTATTGAGGGATTTTTAGTTTAATAACAAGCTTTTATATAAGTATAGTATTATAGGAAACCGTTAATGTAATTGCTAGGTAGTTGAAGATTCCTCTTATCCCGGTGATAATTTATAACGATTTGAGGAGCCTATTCGAATGCTTTTCGAAGCTTGAAACCACTGGCGAAAAACGTTTGATAATCGAAATGATAGTATTTTAAGAAGCCTATGAAGTTAGGAAAATCGAGGAATTCTGGTAAATTGACGGGAAATACTATCTTGCTAATTTTATGACAAAGGTATCGCTAAATAAGGCTATTACTAAGTTTAAGGATAGTAATAGGCTAACTATATATATCTAGGGCTATATCAATAGGCCGCCCGGTAAGTCCAAGTTATGTAGCGGCAGTTAGGGATGTTTTGATAAATTGAAAGACTATTATGGGACTAATGATGGCGACTTATTTAACGAGCACGGCTAAATTGGAGGTTTATATAAACTTATGGTAAAAGAACTTTTTGTAGAAACCGATAAAGTCGGACCTCGGAGTCTTATAGAAATGAAAGGCAAATGAGGTCAATGTGAATGTAAATGCATTTAATTTAATGTTAAAGTCAGTTGGAATCAATAGGGGTTTGATCAGTTAATGAGGTCGTAATTTACCGGGTACCGGAGAACATTATTTAACTATACTAGCGTGCGCGTATAAACTAAAAAGCCGTCAGTGTTGGAATAGTAGTAATTGCAGTACATTAGGTTAAATTTACTGTTAGTAAAGGTAACTATACTTACTGCAAGTGAAGTGTATCGTTTTGTGTGAGACTATTATATTGGCTGTAAGTTAACAATAGTATACACCCACTTTACGCTAGGGCACGGACCAAGTAATTGGCTATAAAAATTACTATGCAGACCAGCTAGCGGTCTACTAAACCTAAAACAATATATCCACCACTTGACTATTCGATACTACTGTTACTTCGACCAATTGAATCGACATCATTGCAACGTTTAAAGCTCTACTAATAGGTTCTTTTATAATTATATACCCTTTAACAGTAATACAATTAAACCTTAATAGACTATATATTTACAATGGAGGTATTTGATATTTTTATTTATGAAGATTACAATGGTTCTTCATAACGACAAAATGAATAGATATTAAAATATATTTAATACTCCCATTCAAAGTATCAAACGGCGTTGATTAAACCTAATATATAATATCTGAAATTAAGTACGCCCATGGAATAATAGGGAGTAAATATAACTATGTCATATTTAGCGATTTCACGTGAATGAATAATGTTTATGGAATAATTTAAATGATGTCAAAATAAATTAACCAGTGTTTCTGTTATTGATATAGTATATTTTCACGATCACAAAGCTTTGTTATATTGATTCGAAAAGATATTTAAATTTTTGTATTTTTAATACTTTATTCATTACGCGTTCGAAAGAACCAGCCTTACTTTTAATTAAATTGTATCATTTTGAAGTTGAATATACTTGTGAGGTTAAATTATCACGAACATAGGTTCGGCTGTCGGAAAAGTATCGGAAAAAAAATCGATATATATGCGAGATCCGAAAACTACTTTATATCATTTAAAATGTTAAATGATTCCCTTTATCTTATATTATACGTAGCGAAATACATACCTAGCGAAACATTATGAACGGTCGTATCAAACAGGTTATATATAGAAAATATGCCTATAACAATAAAAATCAGAAATGTTTTGAAGTGAATGTAATAGATTCCAAAAAAAATTTACTCTAAAAAAGATGTCAAATCTTCTATTACCATATGCTTGGAAACTGTGGATATTACCATATATGTTGGTAGTCCTTAGACGTTGCAACGTTGTCGATTCGATTGGTCGAAGTAACAGTAGTATTGAGTGATCAGATGGTGGATGTATTGTTCTAGGTTTGGCAAACCACTAGCCGGTCTACACTGTAAATTGTATGGCTAAGTGCTTGGCCCATGCCCTAGTGTTAAGTGCAGCGTACTGCAATCGACTTACACTTAATGCGGTAAGTCCACACAAAGCAATACACTTGCAATACGGTCAACTTTACTGCAAGTTAAGTTAACCTACTGCACTGCATGCAATACCATTGTAATACTGTTCCAACACTAGCGGCTTTTTGTTTTTGTGCCTGCACGCCAGCGTAGCTTGCCATTAATTGGTAGCAACCTCTAAAATCCCTTCTCAATCCACAGGTCAGACGCCTGTCAATTCCGATCAATCTATACTGAAATTGACATCAATTACGGCCCCTTATAGCCCTTTTGCTCCACCCCTCCGAGACCTTCGTTTTTCAATTCCCGTGTACAAATCTTTCGCCACAGACTTGTGTAAATCAGGTACGCTACCACGTACGTACCTTTCGCTAGTAGTTCAAATTACTGCTATCGCCACTATTGCCATCGCCACCACCGCTACCATTGCTATCGCCACCGCCCTGGTGGTCTTCCAATTTTCTAAGATAAACTTATTTCTTTACGTCACGTGTTAAGCGATTTACGTATCCTTCGATTCGTATTGCTGTCTACAAACCTTTCTAGGGCGCTATTAGGCGTAGCCTTAGTCATAGCATCGGAAGAATTATCTTCACCGTTAAGTTACCGGAACTTATTGATTTCCCGGGCTTTATATGCCCTTTTTAACGCTATTACGTCTATTATTAGGCGTTTTTTATTAATTGTACCTAGTTTTAATAGGTATTCATAAAGGTTTCAGGAATCGGTATACACCACTATAAGTATTAGTGACAAACTCAGTTGTTTGGTAATAATCCTTAATATGCCGTCAGTTACCATACTAATATTAGAACCTACTATTATGCCGTAAACTTTAAAGGCTAATACGTTCCGAATCACACGTTTATACTTAACAAATATCTAGTATATAAGGTTTCCGATAATTATAAATTGTTCTTTAAACTTATCCTTAATAACGAGCATTATTAGAAAGCTGATTTACGATATAAGGTTATGATTATTAGAAGATAACCCGTTCGTAAAGATTATTAGCTTTGCCTTCGTCAAATCTATAAAAAAATATTAATTCTTTTTTCTACGTAATCCATTTTCTACTAAATCCATTTATTTAATTTGTTAAATTTTTCGTTTTACGAGTCCTATACCTATATCATAATGGAAAGGTTATACAATATCTTTAGTTAATATAACGTAACGATATAAATTGCACGAGTCGTTTACTTTGAGTATTTTTATACTCTTATGTCTTCAATCTTATCGATAATTTTTAAGTTCGTAGCTTACCCCTTTTAACGTTTACTAATATAAATGCCGCTTTTAACCTTAATATTATATATACGGAGTAACGATCCATTAAAGTTAAGTTACCTGTTTTTAACTAACGTTGAAATTAACTTATACTTTTAAAGGTCTAACTTTTCGATAACATGTTATTCTGCCGATAAAAATCCAATATCGTTAAGTAAAAGAGTATCATTAGTTTACATACCCATAATACCAAAGTTTTTACCCTTTATAATTAATAATTACGGATTGAATATAAAAAATTTATACCTAACCTATTTTTAAAATATACCTAATACGTTAAAAATCAATGAACGTCAACTTTAGCTAATTCGTATAAAGGCTTAATACAATATATTATTGTTTTAGCCGGAAACTTATTCCTTGATTTTCATGATAATTTTTATTATATAATTCGCTCAAGATTAGTAATGAATTACGTGTACCTTTACGTAATATTTCGATTATTAAATGTAAACTAACACTTTACGCCAATAGTGAAAACAATAGTAATAATAATGATTAAACTTTAGCTAATCTTTTGAATTATAGGTAATTAAATAAGGATTTAATACTTATTTTTATTACCGTATTCTTAGGTAATTAGCCGTAACTTTTCGTATAACCAATCCATAATCTTACCTTTGACTTCGTAAATTATCTTCAACTTAAAAATAATGACATTTTGACCTTTAAATTACGTTAACGATATAAATGATATAATTTCCCGTAATAGGAAGCCGTTAATTTCCACTTAATTACTTTCCTAAAAAGGCTTACCCAGTATATTAAAAATACCTTCGATACGTAAGTTAAAGTTAAGCTCTCCATCAGATTTTTTTTAAAACACCTACGTCGTTGTATAAATATTGTGAGGCTTGTAATATCTATCTTCCTTCTTTTTAATATATATCCTCCTTTAAGGTCGTTTTTCACGCTATCGGCGTTTTATGAACTTATTAACGGTCGGCTTGAAAGGGTTGTATTAACTAATTCTCTTGACTCGGATGTTGTCAACATTAGGATCTTCATTAAACTTAAGGGATCTTTTATATAGTTTGATTTATATAACTCGGAAAGTTATGAGGCCGTTAATAGTTTCAATTACCACGTTTTAATTAGTGATATTTATAATTTTATACGGCTTATACTATGAATCTGGCTTACATTACGTAATTATTTTACTTTGAAAGCGGAGTAAAAATACGTTTATTATCAAAGGTCCATTCCTGATATTAAAGGCATTGTTAACCTAGCGACATGCCAATTTCTTTCTTATTTCCTTTAGCGCTTTGTTATATGCTATGTCACGCTTTTGGGTACTTAATAAGGTTAACGATTTAACTATTATACGTAGATAAGTTTTAAGTACTAGTAAAGTTGGTATAAATCCATCAAGGCTAATAATATCATTAAAACCTCTTACCACTAATTAAAACCGTACCTTTTAACTTATAAAACTTCAGATTTTTAATATAAGAATATCGTAGGCCTTTTACAAAAGTACGTATACCCTTTAACCTTATTAATACTTTAATAGGTTTTTACAAAGACTTATTTATATTAAATCCCTATTAACTTGATATTGATTTAAAACTTTATCTTAATAAAGTTGATGTCAATATTGTCAACTAATACGTTTGGTAGGTTAAGGTACGTGTTAATTTACAAAGTACGTAATACTTTCCATATTTCCTTCATCGTCATGGTTTTAAGAAATTTGGCGCCGTAAAAAGCCGTGGCGGAATCCACGACGTATAATATTGGTTTACCATTTAAATAGAATACGTTTACGAAGATTTTCAAATTAAAGTTTTAATATTTCTTTGACGTAAACTAAAACCTTAAAAATGCTTTGAAATATATTTAACAATAGTGATAAAAGAACTTAACTAACTTTAATATTAGTAAATCCACATTTTCGGCACTCATCATCTTTAAAATCTTGTAAAGTTTGTTAGTTACCGGGTAGTTAAACTTATAATATAGTTAACGAAATTTCACCTCTGTTAAGTTTAATACTACTATTTTTGGTTCTTAAAAATAAAACCAAAAATACACCTATTTAAAGCTAAGTGGAAACCTTTTACCAGCTTTAACATATATTAGCTCATTGATCTAAATATCAACTTTAACTCCAAGGTTTTTTATATCTTTAAAATAAAGAAAAAAGGGGATAGAAGATTTCAATACATAAAAAATAATAAGGTTAATAATAGTTTTTACTATCGTCGATCCTAGTAAAGATATCTCTTTCACAAAGCTAAAGTCAACTTTAGCCTTATTAATATCCGCGTAGTTAAGTTCCGTAACAGTATCCGTATCTCTCCGCAACGCAATATACTACGAATAGCCTCCTATTAAGTACTGTGTTACCTTTATATCCAGTATAATTCCCAAAAAAAACTTGCTCCGCGTACCGGTTTTAAATAGTAAAAAGATATATAAGACCATAGTTTTCATCATTATAACGGCAATAGGGGTCTTTACCTGTAAGGTGGTATAAAAATACGTAGTTGGCTAGTTATTACGTAGCTTTCGGGCTAGTACCGGTATTAACGTTAGTATTTTCGTATTAGCCAATAACTTTCAGCTTATTTTCTTACTTTTTAACTTTACTTCGTTTAAATTACGTAACAAGTTCTATATAAGCCCATTTTAAAGTCAAGTGGTATTGCGTATAATATATCACTTGTTTTACGTTACGTTCTGCAATAATATAATGTATTAACTAACAGCATCATTTGCCGTAAATCCAACATTCCTTAACGTTTAAATGAAACCTATTCAATCAACTTAAAATTTTAAAAAGGATAAATACCCCTTTTCGTAAGTAAAGATCCGTACCTTTTATTAACTATACTTACTGGGTCGTTCATACCGTCGATAAATGTAATACAAACTAAAAGGATCTTTTTCGTTACTAAATTCCGAAGCTTATAGGTATATACCAGTCGAGTCGGAAACTCGAATAGTTACGGTTGCTAACGAAAAACGTAATTAGCCAAAAATAAACCTTTATAAGTGGTATTAAAGCATTATAAAACGTATTCGAACTCTTTATAACCCATAACTACTTGTCTAACCTATTAGAATAAGGTGCCTTCGCCAGCTCCTACGTTTTCTATTACTTATTAACAAAGAGTTAACTTGTTAATTATCTAATTTAAAAGGTTAATCTTACTTTCCGATTTTTTTTATAATTTAAAATATAAAACTATTTAATAATATTTCAATTCGTATGGTACTAGGCGAGGTTAATATTGTATTTAAAATAATCTTTTATACTATTGTAAATTTCGCGGGAAAAGATATAATTCGTAAGGTATCGAAGGTAGTAATCCTTAATTTAACCGGTAAAAATGCTGGGAAACAACGAGTAAAACCCTGGCAATTCAACTTTTATCTAACGACGAATGTTAAAAAATGTACGCAACTTAACGTCAAGGAAATTGTACCGTTTATCGTTATACTTTTCTTTATATCTTTAAATCTTAATAAACGTAGTAATTTCCGTACAGTCCGTATTTTTTATAAGGACGCGTCAAGGGGAAGATGTAATGTATTGGTCGTAATCCTCACCTAGCTAGGGAAAAAACTAAGGTTATTACTGGTATTAATAGGAAAGGTAATTACTTTTGACTAAGTTTAGAGAGAAAATGCTAATAGTCGTGCCTATAATAGATTTATATGTGAATCCAGTTTTTCCTTAACTTGGCTACTAAAATTAAACGTGTTGAAAAACTTGAGTGAAATGGGCTTAGTGGTGTCCGTCGCGGAAAGGTTAGCGATAATCTTTTTGGTATTAAGGGGTTCGGCGAGGCTCCTATTTAATAGACTGGTAGATCTAAGAGCTTAAGGGGTATAAATCCATTGGTTCCTCTTAGACAGGTCTTTATGAACGTATGTATAGTCTTTATAGGTTACTATTGCTAACAAACTTTTTTCCTTTAACTAAGGTCTATTAGGGGTTTTTATCCATAACGTACTCGTAAAGTACGTCGGCAAGGTTTCCGACTTTACCGACCTTTAAAGGCAATGAAATCCCTCGTCAGCGTAAGTTATCCCTTAACTTGACTTTAACTAACTTTTCTGTTTTTTTTCACATATCCAAACTTTAGTCCCTAAAAAACTCGACATAGTCGTAAAAGGTTTTAATACTCGTATCTTGATCGTTATAGGCGACGTCGAGAATAAAGTAACCGACGTAGTTAGTAAGGTGTTCGGAGGTAAAGTCTTCGTTCGCTTCCTTAATCTATAAGTCTTTATCGTAATGCTTTGCGAAGATGATGCCGAAATTCTTGATTATATTTTTTCGTTCGAGATCTGTAATAGCTTTAAAATAAGTACTTGCGGTAGACATCTTGACGTTTTGGCTTGTGTAGGGCTTGGTAGTGAACTTGGCGATTCAACATAGAGTCGCGCGACGTGGCTTTCTTGGCGTGACTTGGTATTTTCTCTTGGAGCAGCGAACTTGACGATTGACGTGAGGTGGGGAAAAAGGGTGAATTAGGGCAAAATTTTGGTGTAGGAGGTAAGGTTGGAGGTCGTTGTTGGTAGTAGAGGTTGTTTATTGTTTGGCGTTGGGACTTAGTTGTTTTTATTACGGTAGTAGTACTCATAGTAGTACTGACTTAGCCGTTTGCCAACTTTCCATACGTCAATACTTCTGACAGTCAATCTCAACGTCTTTAAGAAGGATTAATGAAGATTTCTTGGTGTTTTCAAGTAGCAATACCGTCGCTTACTTATAGACTGCTGTGAAAAACCAACGTAGCCTAAAAGTCTTTTCTACTAACTACCGTGAAAACTGACGCAGTAGTAGAGGCCCTTCGTAAGAATCTTCCCTCTACCTTGCGCAACTGCAAAGCGTAACCGGAAAGTAGCTTCTTTTTTTACTTAGCCAATCTGTATTTAACTTAATAAGCACTAATCAGTGTTGGTAGGCCTTAGACCTTACAACGTTGTCAATTCAATTGGTCGAAGTAACAATAATATTTCGTGGTTAGATGGTAGATGTATTGTTCTAGGTTTGGCAGACCGCTAGCCGGTCTGCACTGTAAATTGTATGGCCAAATGCTTGGCCCATGCCCTAGAGTGAAGTGCAGCGTACTGCACTCTACTTACATCCAATGCGGTAAGTCTGCACAAAGAAATGCACTTGCAGTACGGTCAACTTTACTGCAATTAAAGCTAATCTACTGCACTGCATGAAATACCATTGCAATACTATTCCAACAATATATTCCTATAGTTATTAAGTGGCTATGCTGCGGAGTGCACCTTTGTAAGAGTGCATGGTAACGTACTACTTTGCAAGGTACGTTCCTGCAGAGTGTATAATAACGTACCACTGGCTGGAAGTGGAATTTGCAGAGTTTATGGTAGAGTACCACTGCCCAAAAGGGAGATTAGCAAAGTGTATAACAAAGTGCCACTACCCAGATAAGAGGTTTATAACCTTTTACCCGTGGCGTGTACTCTCTGAATACTTCTTTTCACTCGGATATCTTTACTATTATAATATAAATCTTTATGATTACTCTTTCACTCCTTTAGGTTTACGTAAATAAATAAAGATTTTACCAATACTGATTAGTAATCGATTGAGTCAACTATAAATAGCTGAGGGAAAAAGAGATGAATCGAAGTAAAATATAAATAACGGAATTTTATAACGGTTTAACTATTCATACTTTAATACTACGATTTATAAAAACTATAAGGAAATGTGAAATTACGCGGCAATGCCTTTAAACCTCAAAACGTAATAAAACTGTAAAATCCGGAGTAATTTTAAAAAGAATTATTTTAATACTATATTATTCATTAGTTAATATCCTATTTATTCAAAGACTCGTTGCATTAATCACACATTCGCTTTAACTCTTTAAACGCATCTATGTACTTTTTAAAAAGCGTCTTATTACGTATTAGGTTACGCGATCCAAAACCACCAAGTTTCGAAACCCTTCGTTAGGATCCGTCCAACCTAAACGTAACAACCATACTGCTTACGAAATCCAAAAGCGGTTAAAACTTAATATATAAACCGTTTATAAAACTCAAAAACGGTTATGATATAGTACCTAGACCGCTTTTCAATAATAAAAACGGTTATAATACGATATTTGAACCGTTTACCAAATACGAACTAAGCTTTATACACCGGATTACACACATAAATACCTCTTTATATCTTTTTTTCTCCTTTACCATTTACATGCCCGCCTCCCCTCGCTCGTCATATACCGCCTATTTTTGAATTAATCACTTACAACGTTTAAGTTTACTAGTCATTTGACTACTATAGCGTTTTTAAAGCGTTACGAAAATTAATTTAAAACGCTTAAATAGCTTGTGGTTACGCTTTTTTTACAACTTATTTTGATTTCATACGTGTTAAAAAACGTTGAAAGCCTTAATTTAACCACTTTATTATAAATTGTTTGCTTTATATTTATGTATTTGTACGTCTTTTATCTTGGTTATTCAATTACTGCATTCTGAACGTACTCAAATCCAATTTACTATAAGAAACCAACAATTTACACCTCTTTAAAATCTTAGATATATGTACAAATCGCTCCCTCCAACTGCTTTAGTATATTCTACACTCCTATAATTATGATTTTACTAATAATGAACCTAGCAAAGGTTGAAAAATACATAAACTACCTATTTATTAATACGTTATTTCGTAATAATATTTTAAATTATTTGGGTTCTAACATATGTAATGATAAGATCTAAGTACTAGTAGAGGATTTAGACTCTTTCATGGCAAATACATACGTTATCAAAATGATCTAGAAGTATTGTAATGGCGACATTGAAGAGCGCGACTTATTCGATGATTTTAGGGAACATTTTATACATTGGACGCCAAATATATAACATATAGTTAATGGTATAATTTCGAAGATATTACGGAAATAATTACGAATTAAAGATATTAATACAACTGGTAGTAATAATAGCCGTATTTTAAAGGACATGTTAGCAACGGCCTAACTAATATAAATATCGAAGTAGACAAACAATAAAGTGATGGAAGTAAAGTTTGTAAAGAGATATTAGTTAAAAAAGCACCAGAATCGTTTTTTTTTTTTTTTTTTTTCGAAATGATAGATCGGAAACGAGAAACTTCTCCGTAAATATGAAATGAGAGGTGTTTAATAACGCTAAACGTACGTCGCAAAATGGAAACAAAACTGAAGAAATCGACGGAAAAGAAGAAAGTGCCGTAAAGATTATTTATAACGTGGGTTAAATACAAACCCTTTCCGGGACATGGTTTTAAATGGAGACTAAAACAGGACCACACTTCGAATACCGTTGATAACCAGCTTCATTACGATAAGAACGACCCGGATAATATAAACGGCGTAAAATTCTAATGCGTATCGTACAGATTAATACTCATTAATTACAACAACCTTTACCGTAATCTACTACCGTACCTCTTTTTAACTAATAAAAGAGATTTAATAAAACTTACCAATTTCGCTAAACCTTAGGATAAGGACGATAATTATAGCGGTAACTTATATGATGTATTTTACAACAAAATACATGTAATATTAAATACATATAAAAAGCTAAATATTAAACCGTTTTAATTTTACGATATTTTGCCATCTATATTATCTAAGTAAGTTTAAGAGTAATATATATCTCATTTTACGTAAATAGGTTTATTTGCGAAGTTTTATAATCGTTGAAAACTATACTTCGATATAGACATTAATTCTAAATTTTATGATAAAGACTAGATCAATACTTCTTGGAAATCCGGAGAAAACTAGCAAAAAATCGCTAATTAAAACCTAGAAGAAGTGTTTACTACCTAATCAACAAAGTTATGCAAGTTTTCAGCGTCTTTGAAACCAGAATACAAAAGTAATGAATTATTTATTGAAATAATAACAAAAATATGTTACGAAAACCGAAATTTCGATTTTATATTATTTAAGCCTAAAAAGCATTCAAAGGATACTTATACTAATTTGAAAATATAGTTTGAAACCTTTATACATCGATAGGCGAGTTTTGGATTAGTATTTATAGCCGACAGAATCAAAGACAAGGGCCATATTACTAAGACAAACCTCGATGAAATTATCTATTATATTTTTGATCGAAGGTTTAAGGTGTACTTAAGGAAAAATAAACGTTCTAAATACAGTTATGAGAAAGACAGTCATTAGGGAGCAAGACTTGGAAATAAAGGGAAAAATAACTATTATCGAAAATAACCCTACCACTAAGTACGAAATTTACCACGTTTATAACAATACCCGCCAAAAGGTATACAAAGCTTTACGGGGTTTGAAAAAATTTATATTATATACGATAAAATCGGTTACTAGCTTATTAATTACCTATCATATAAGGAAATTCGAATTAAACGATAGTTTTAAGCTGATTATCTATTTAAAAACTGAATGAAAGACAAATTTACAATATATGCAGGAAAATACGAAGGCGTAGAAAAAAAATTAACGCCTAATCCTACAGATATACCCTTAAAGAGGAATACTCTAAAGGTAATGATATTCACTTAGTAACTTAAAATAATAAAACCGTCTAACAAATTTTTACAGGCTTATAAGGTAGTTTTTTCCTATATAATATAGGTTTCGATTACAAAAACGGTATGTTAAACGCTAATATAACGTTATAGTTTATGTTTTCAGATAGTTATGTTAACCTATTTTAGGGCATATTATCTGATACCGACGCAACCGAAATTTCAACCGCCGGAAAATGATAATTCAACAGGGTAAAACGTTGTCACTTGGAACGATTGTTCTAAACACGCGATTCGAACCGGTTAAGTTTTACGTAATGAACTTTAAAATACTATTCCTACATTTCTTAACTAACAAAAATAAAGTTTAAATTAAATTTCGAAATACGACCAATTAACTTATCCATGTTTTAGATAATATATTCGTACTATTTAGGCTTAAATTCAACTATTTATAGATTTTACCCGAAATATGTACGCTCAAAGCTATTTATCTAACATAACCGGAATTACGAATATTATACCGCCGCTTCGTATTTCTAGTAACGAAAGGTCTTTTACGGCTGCTTTAAGTCGTAAGCTATACAGATATAGAAGAAAAAACGCTTGAAGTTATCGAAAAGTTTTGCTATAAGTGTCAGTTACACTTATAAACTTTACAAAGGTTTAAATTCCGTTTTAAAAACGATATAAACTTTGATAACGAGGTAATTATATATATAATATAACTTAACGGTTAGCTAATACTATACGAAATCGATGTCGTAATATTATTTCAGGTTGCGAAGTTTATGCGAAACGTTTTCGTTACAAATTAATGGAATACTTGAATTAACAATTGGTCAAACGTTTACTTAAGGTTTTAGGATTGGATTACCTACGACGTTGGCACAGCTTTCTACTTTACTAAATAACGTATCAAAATTGGAATCGTTGGTAACGAATAGAAACAAATACAGGTAAAAGTAATATAAACTATTGAACCGCGTAAACTATATGATGGACCGTTTAAAAAAGCGTATATAATATTGTTTTATAAGTTACAGGGTACCAGTTTTATGGAATTCATCATATAAATGGCGGTTAACGCCGTTAATAATACTTTTGCCCCGAATGTATTAATCCCTATGGTTCTTGTTTTTGGTACTTAACCAAAGATTTATACAAACTTTACACCATTGCTAATTACGTTGTAAAAGGCAAATGTTATGGCGAAAGCTATAGTAGCGTTTTTTTTTTTACGGATTAAAAACTATATTTCGAAAACGTTGGCTACAAAGAACTGCTTACGTAAAACCAACGTTTTGGACTTGTTATTATAGTCTAAGGTTCTAATTTAAAGACTTCAAAACGAATGGATTATCCATTAAAAGATTGACTGATTCAGAGGCTATAATTCATTTGTTAATTTGTGAAATAATATAAGTTCGTTTCACTGAATAATGATACAAAGGTATAAAAGGGAAAAGATAAAGAAAAGCGGCATGGAATCGTAATTCTACTAGAAATATCGGAGAAATCAGTTTTACGATAACGAATTTAAACCACCCCTAAATTTAGTATATCCCTCAGATCGTACATTCTAACCATTACCATTACACAAAAACGGTCCTCTTATATTAATACCACTATCACCTCGTTGTTGAGGTCGCCTATTTAGCTTTAAAAATAAAACACGCCATAAAGCCTTTGTTATCGATTTCTTTATTACTTAAAAATTGGTAAATAGTAAATTTAATGCAAAGCTCTATGGAAAAGTTATTATTAACACCTTAAGCGTTTTGTTCGAATAATCTACTTCAACGGAAATCTTTACATTAATCTAATAAGGTGTTTTTCATTTTAGAAGGTTTAATTTAACGACTTACAACGCCTATAGAATTATTCTGTAATGATCACACTGAATACCCGTGAGTATATAGAAGGTGTCAGAGGGTTTATGTTATCAAAAAGGTAGCAGAGATGCTGAGTGAACAATATCGCAACCGTGCAAGTAATGATCAAAAGCCGTGAGGCTATTCAGAATATACTAAGACTAAATACTTAGATTGACAACTGAAGGGTTATCTACTAAATCTAGGAAATGCCTAGAGATTGTGTTCCTTATATATCCAGATCTTCAGTCCAGGATCACTTGCCTATATTTCTAGGTGGCATAGGTGGTCTCCTGCCTATGCTGTCTATTTCCTGATTCTTCTTAGGCGTAACCCTATCCCTAAGTTGCTAACATAAAAGATGTGTATTCCCTGCCTGATGTGTTGGACACTTGGCTCTGAGTGGCTCAGCTGCCTGCTGGCCTGTTTCCTGACCCAACCGTTATCTGATTCATAACATATTCATACACGTTGTGTATACGAAGTTAAAGACAAGACCAAGAATCCGTACGAAAAAACTCGCCTTATTGTACAAAGATATAACAACGACGGTAAAAAAGATATTATAACCCAGTCGCCTACTTTTTAATAAGTAAGCTACCGTTTGATTTTTACGTTCGTAACCTTCCTTAATACCCCTTATAAGTTATATATTAAGTTTTTTTAATATTACACAGATATGTATATAATTAGAGTAATGGTTCAAACGGTGTATCTATGCCAATATTCTTACAGATTTTAGAAAATAATATTCACTCGAAACAATTTCACCTATTATAACACCGTTTTACAGCCTAGTTAAGTCTAATATATATTAGTATAAGACTTATTAAAGGTATTATAGAGAGTGACTCGAAATAGCTAACTTGACCTTCGACTTATACTTATTAGTTTTAATAACTCTTTTGAAAGGGTTTATATTAATGGATATGTACACGAATCATATGTTCACGTTGTATGACGCGTAGTTTTCCGTATTTCAAGAAAGTAAACTTTTGAAAGCTGGCCTAAAAGTAAAACCTAAGACGTATCTGATGGTGAACCATATAATCAACTTTAATAACGCGATTATTACTATTCAAAACGATGTTTGAGACCTTAAGTAAAAAGATAAATTAGATAAAGTTACCTTTATCGCTTTAAATAATACGAAATAGACCGACGAATATAAATACTAGCGCATACGTGGCGTTTAAATTTCCTTAGTAATATAACCGTAAACAACGTTTAACCTTTTAGTGGTCACGTAACGTTAAACTACCCCTTCAAACGATATATATAATGCGTCTAATAATCGTTTTACAGGGAAAATATATAATTTAAAATGCGGTTTACAATTCGTACCGTTTAAAATACGTATTCCGAAGCTATTTGTTTTTAATAACAGCTTTTTTGCTAATAACATCCACTATAGCTCGTGAATAAAGTTTGTTTTCATTTTAGGTAAAGAGATACCGGTCAAAAACGGGTTTGCGCTCTGTAATAATATTATTTATTAAAAGTTAACCAAATATAAATGGGTTATACGAAATGTTTTGACATTGTAAATTTATAGTATAACTAGAGGTTTCGATTTAGATATTACTATAATGATAACTGTCCGAGTAATTATTTTAAACCTTAATTTGAAACCATTTCTTTTCATCGTTTATACTAACGTCTTTTTATTTTATGAGTATATGGTTAAATTTGGTATTAATAATTAAAAACGCCTTATATTTGATATTATAACCTTATTCGAATCGTATAAGCGCCGCGAAATAAAGGAAATAAATGAATAAATAACGAGTTAAACCTAGTAAATATAATGATAAAGAGCGCTCCAAACGGGGTATTCAAGGCTTTTATATTAATAAATACTCTTTTCATTGATATTATTGAAAAAAAATTACAACCTTGCCTAGGTTAACATGTTTTGATTTACCTCTAACCTTTTCATTTTATATTATTACGTTGTTTTTGTATTTTTCAAGCGGTCCTAAATCCGCCACTTACATTGTTTCTACGGAATTTTCCTTTTTTTAAATCTGTTATTTGCACCGCTTTTTATATACTATTACTTTTTATTTTATACAATTCAACTATATTAGATATACTTTTACTTTTTATCTTTTACATTTGTCACTTGCTTTACGATTTTTTTAAAAGAGAAATAACATTACTGTGTAGCGTATTATCCTATGGTCGAGTACGTCGGCTCGGCTGAAAGGGGTAGCTATTCGCTGCTAAAGCGAAAGAGAGAGAGCGACGCCGCCGCGTCCCTATTATTCTTTCTGCCGCTCTTTCTCATTGTATTAACACTATTTCCATTACCGCTATCAACGCTGTTATCGGCGTTACCGAAGAGATAGCCCCGCATTTTAGGTCGTATACCTTTAGGTAAAGGCAAGAATAGTTATTTATTCTTTTTACGGCGACACGAGATAACGTCGTCGAACTCGTTTACGTAGTATATGCGTAGACCCCGTTTTCAAGCGGTAATAACGGCTATTGTCGGTAGGGTCTAAAGACCTGTTGATGTGAAACAAGGTAACTAGAAGAGTAATTAAGATGATTGGTATTTGTAGTATAAAAGAAGAAGATATTCAAGAAGAAGTATTTAGAGGTAAACGTTATGGGTGAGGGCTTATAATCCCTCGCCCAGAACGTATGATTTTGGAATACTTCTTCTAAACCGCTCTACGTATTGACGTCGACCTGGAATAACATTCCAAACCGATCTATGTATGGTATACTTTACGTTTTATAAAAGTATAACCTACAGCGTGACACGTTATCGTATACCCTGTAGGAGTATACCCTGCAATACAGTGCATTACCCTTTAGTCTATGTATACTATCTGTAAGGGTATATAATAATATCCACACAGGTAATCTTTTCTTTCCTCCTTAAAAACTTCGTACCTATAGCCCAATAGTGATAGTATTGTTGTCGCATTAATTGCAAAAGGTTCAGATTAACAGTAGTAACAGTATTATTATTGGTGTATTAGTTTCAAAAGATCCCAATTAGTAGTAGTGATAGTGTTGTTGATGCATCAGTCGCAAAAGGTCCAAATCAACAAGTTCGGCTGGGATTAACAAAGTCTGGCCGCGGTGGTGATTATAAGTCAACCTTAGTTAGTGTAGTCAAATAGAGACGATATAGTTAGTAATGGCGCCTTTCGTTATTTCTAACAGGAGTAGTTACGTAAAAGTAATTGCGTAGTGGTGATTATGTAGGATAATTACGTAATTTCGTGGTAAGTTAATATTAAAAGATGTATCGCTATCGTTTTAAATAAAACTTCCTTTTTTTATTCCAAAAATGCGTAGTTTTAGTTGATATAAGTCCTTATTCCAATTTAACTTTTAGGTTATCCAAATAAACTAATCCTTTTTAATGTATATGTTAATTAGATTATACATATATTAACCTATTTCCCCGAACAAATACCGCGTAAAAATCGTATTATAAAGCGCCATCTGGCGCGCAAGCGGTAACGCGCCATTGCCGCCGCTGTCGCCGCTGTTATAACTGTTAATATGTCCACCTTTACTATCACCAATAACAGAAGTCCGCCCTCTTCGGGCGAAATCTCTTTTATCATCGTGACGCCGCTAAATCCCTTTGCCGCCGCCTTTTCCGCCGCTGCCTTTCCCGCCACCACTATCCCTACCACCGCTACGCCCCCCTCCTTCCCCTTTCCCTTCTTTTTTCCCAACTTTTAAGGGAAGGAATAGAGGTTTCCTAATGTTATAAACCTTACCTTTTCTTTACGGGTAAAAACCTTATTACTTATAAAGGCTCTTTTACGCTATAAACATAATTTGGTGTAATTACGCCAAGGAATATATAATATAATCCCTTTTTTTATAATCATTTAATTATTCCCTTTATAAATAAGGAGTATAAGGTGAATATCCTCCGCTTTTTTAAGCTCCGTATCGTTAAGGTACGTTGTAAAGCTTTTTTAACGCATTAAACGTTAGAACGGCGTATCTGGGTTTATAATCTTATGCTGTTAATAAACACATTTTACGTGTCATATATCGCGTTCGCGACCGCAGATCAATTTATTAACTATTATTACGAAAATAAAGGTCGTTCGGCGTGGTATTACCGTTATGAACTGACTAATAGTTCGTATACCCCCGTTTTGGTAGTCTTAAAACCGTAAGTCGAAACCGTATTACGCGCCTACCAGCTTTTTAATAAGTTTTGACCGAATTCTAAAATATTTGAATAAAAATACTCGTTTGAAGCGAATTGAAAAAAAATCGCCGTAAATAATTAAAATAAATCGATATCAATAAGTAATAAGCGTTAACCGACGGATTAAGAAGATGGTAACCGTTATCGCCACCTAAAAACGGGGCCTATATATTTATTATGTAAACGAGTTCGACGACATTATCGTACGTCGCCGTAAAGAGGGTAATCTTTTCCTTATGTCTTTACTTAAAGGTATAATTAATAAGGTATAAAGTTATATACTCGTCAACGTTAATAATATCGTTAACAGTAATAACGGTAACGTTAATATAAGAGGGAAAAGTAAAGAAAAGGATAATGAGAACGCGACAACGTCGCCCTTTCCCTTAGGTAGTAAATAGATAACCCTTTAACTGAAACCACATATCCAGCTATAATGTAATCCATTATATAATAATTTTATAAATTATTACAAATGAATATTTAAAGTAATAAACGTAATATAGAATATAAAATAAAAAAAGGTAATGTATTAAAATAGGTATATAAAATATAAAGTGAAAAAGGAAATATTCCAGAATTAGTACGAATAGTTGTATTAAATAAAGGCAAAATATGGGTCGATGTAAATAACATCGATAAATCGATTCAAGTTGTCGAAAATTGGTAAATAGAAAACAAAAGAGGTAATGCGCCAAAATCGGAACGAATAGTTGTATCCGGTAGAAGCAAAGTGTAATTCGGCGCGAATGATATCGATAGGCCGATATAAGTTGTAAATCGGTGTGGCAGCCTACTGGGGTCGCAAGACTTTTGAGTGCAGCCTGCAGCGTGACACGTTATTATGCACCCTATAGGAGTACACCCTACAATATAGTACACTACCTTTTAGTCTATATATACTATCTGTAAGGGTATATAGTAATATCCACACAGGTAATCTTTTCTTTCCTCTTTGAAGACTTCGTACCTATAGCCTATTAGTGATAGTATTGTTGTCGCATTAATCGTAAAAGGTTCAGATCAGCAGTAGTAACAGTGTTGTTGTTGGTGTATCAGTCATAAAAGATCTAAATCAGCAGTAGTAACAGTATTGTTGACGCATTAGTCGCAAAAAGTCCAAATCAATAAGTTCGACTGGGATCAGCAAAGTCTGACCGCGGTGGTGATTGTAAGTCGGCCCTGGTTGGTGTAGCCAAATGGAGGCGACATGGTTGGTGATGGCGCCCTAACTTACTGGACGAATTCCATGACATTTTCTCGGTTTGGACGTTGGATATGTAGCAAAAAGTAAGCTGTGGGATAGGGATGACAACTACAACGGCGAGCTGTACGACGTACTGAACAACAAAATACGCGCTATACTCAACACATACAAGAGACTGGATATTGAACCATCACAATTCTACGTTATCTTACCTGAAATACTCTCCGGACAAGCCAAAGAGTGGTATATATACCACTTCACATAAGTGGATACATTCGCCGAGTGTTATAATCGCCTTAAATCCCACTTTAACATCGAGATTAACCATGAGATATACGACAGGAACTAGACTAATACGACGTGGAAATCTATAAAAAACCAGCAGGAAAATACCGAGAAAAACCCCTAGGAAATACTTACCTCCCTATTGACAAAATTCTAAAAATGCCAAACAGCCCTCGGACCGGAATACAAAAGCGACAAACTGTTTATTTAAACAATAACAAAAGTTTGCCGTAGAAACCCGGATTTCGACCTTATATTTTTCAAACCAAAAAAAGACTTGAAAGCCTTTTATGTAAGCCTCAAAACATCGTTCGAAACATTTATACGCCGGTAAACAAACCTCGAATAAATATTCGTAACTAATAAAATAAGAAACAAAGCCCAAATTACCAAAGCAAACCTTGCCGAGATAATCCACCATATTTTGGACCGGAGATTTAAGGTCTACCCGAGGCAGAACGAGGACCTAAAGTATAGGTACTAAGGAGAAGGCCCCGGCAACAAGAGACAGGAACAATCGTTCGGAAATGAAATAAACGCACTGAAACCACAAATTATATTCTTCTTGCCTTCGTCGTTGTAACCTTTGACAACCAGGAAAGTCTTTTCGTAAGGTTTTCTAGTCTTATCTTTTATCTCATGGATAAGGCGAGTTGGAAAAATCCTATGGGTACCGTGAATAGTGGGGTCGAATTGTTTAAAGTAAAAGACGCCTTGGTTGATTAAGGCTGAAATCTCCATTTAGGTAAATTGTTGAAATGAGGTACTTGAGATGGTGATAATACCTTTATAACGAAGTTTTAAGTTAAGCTCACGATTTGCTAATTTTCTTTATGTGATAAAGGAGTTCGTAGTAAAATTAATAAGACGTTTTTTTGTTTTCGAGCCGAGGGGTCGTTCTCGGCGGCGAGGTTTTGATAGGGTTGGCGTAGATGTGCTGTTTTTGTTTGGTGTGGTTGGGTTGAAATCGTGTTTTGGGGTTAAAGTTGGATGCGAAGTCAGGCTGAATTCGTCGTTTTGGGGGGTGACGTGTGGGCGATTCTGGTCGTTTTCGTTGTTTAGGGGGTAATGTATAAGAGGTTTTATTCGTCCTAAAGATCTTTACCGATTTCTTTTACCTTTTTTTTATACCTACGTATTATTGTTTATCTAAACGAACTTATACCGTTAGGTAAATTAACTAGTATATTATAGCATTTAAACCTGTAAATTTTCCAAGGTCTTATTTATTTATCCTCTATTTTCCAAACTAAAACTTTAAATTGTAATGGTAAATTCAAAACACCGGTATTATATGGGCTATTACTTGAAGCCAACGCTTTAAACACGTCGTTTTTAATTCGTAATAATTGTAAAGTTATTATAGATTTCGCTACGGTATTGGCTCTTTACACCGTAAATAGTAATGGTGTAAAGTTCATATAAATACTCGGGTAAGTAACGAAGATAGAAAACGTAGGAATAAGTCTATTTTGTCCAAAAGTATTGTTAACGGCGTTAACCGCCATTTAAAAGATAGATTCCTTAAAGTTACTACCTTTTAGCTCTTTTGACAACACTGTATATGTTTTTTTTAACGGTTCGTAGTACAGTTCGCATTTTTTAATACCCTATTGGGCTTTTATTAGGATTTGCCTACATTCGTTACCGGTTATCCATGCCTTAATGCGTTACTCTATAAAATCGAAGGCTGTACTAACGTCTTATATAATTTTGTTTAAAGGCCTAAAGTAGATGTTGGACTAATAGTCAACTAAAACGTTTTAATAATTAATAACGAAAACTTTCGTGTAAACCTAAAGATTTAAAACGATATTATTACGTCGACAGCGTAAAAGACCAGTTATCTATTTAAATACATAATATCTACAATTACTTTGTAGTTAATGTCTATATTGTTCTGAAGGCGGAACTTAAACTATTATGGTATTTATAAATGTAGTTGATATTTATATCAAAACTTTTCGATAGCCTTAAATACGCCTTTTCCTATATCCAAATAGCTTATGGTATAAAGTATACGTAAAAGTCGTTTTATAATCGGGTATCTGAATCGTCGGTGTAACGCATGTAATTCTGGTTATATTAAGTAAACGGCCTCAATTATACCTACTTTAAAAAAAACCCCTAAGTAGTTAAACTTAAACCGAAATGGTATAGATACAATATCTAAGGCGCAGATAAGCTAATTAGTTTTATTTCGATTTTCGATTTCGAGTTTATTTATATTAATTAGTAAAAGTAAAAATAGTGTTTAAAAGTTTATTACGTAAAATTTAACCGACTAAAAACGTGTATTTATAACAACTATCCCGAAAGAATACGCTTCACCTTTACTAAATAAAACTTTTCGGTATTCCCTTATATGGTTTAGTTGAAACTTTGAAAACTTCGCTGTAAACGCGTCGAATTAGCGCTTTATAGCCGTTAAAATTTCGACTGCTTTAATATTAGATGTAATACCTTAAAACGTATTCCCGTACCTATTAGATAACGTAAATTATAACGTTATATAGGCGTCGAACACTTCTTTCGCGTAATCTAATCCGGTGATATGCCTAAAGGAGGCGTCTTACAATTTAAAAAAAATACGGTAAACAGTTTCGTCGTTTTAAAATGATAAATAAGTATTATCGACCTTGAGATCTTCCTTTCCGAATGTGTTATAGTAAGGGTAAATATTAATTTCGTTATCCGTTCCCTCATATTCGGCCGCGTATATTACAAAGTTGGCCTTTATCCGATCCTCGAGTATGTAATCGATCCAAAATTATCGTTTAATTCGAATTCTATCGTAAACGGGGTGGTTTGTAAACTAACAGCCTATTTTTCCGTATATTATACAGCGTTTTTATAAACTTATAAGGCGTCGTATATCTTTCCGTAAGTATTGTTATATTTTCAGTACGTTTCTTCTATTTCCGAACGATTGTCCCTTTCTTTTGTTAACGGGGCTTCTTCTTTGATACCTATATTTTAGGCCCTCGTTTTACCTCGTGTAAACCTTAAATCTCTGGTTCAAAATATAGTAAATTGTCTTGGTAAGGTTCAATTCGGTAATTTAAGCTTCAATTTTTGTTTTATTAATTACAAATATTAATTCGAGACTTATTTACTGGCATATAAAGGTTTCGAATAATATTTTAAAACTTATATAAAAGGCCTTGAAATCCTTTTTTTTTCATTTGAAAATTATAAGGTCGAAATCTGTATTTTCATGGCAAGCTTCTATCATTGTTTAAATAAACAGTTTATCGTCTTTGTATTTCTATCCGAGGGCTATTTAGCACTTTTAGAATTTTGCCAATAAAGCGGTAAGGATTTACTAAAGGTTTTTCTCGTTATTCTCTTATTAGTTTTTTACAAATTCCCATATCGTACTAGTTTGATCCCTATCGTATAATTAGTAATTCATCTCGATATTAAAGTAGGATTTAAAGCGATTATAATACTTGGCAAATATATCCACTTATATAAGGTGGTATATATACCACTTCTTAACTTGTCCGAAAAGTATTACAGGTAAAATAACGTGGAATTGTAATAACTTAATATCCAATCTCTTATATATGTTAAACATAACGCGTATTTTGTTGTGCAATACGTCGTACGGCTCGCCGCTATAATTGTTATCCTTATTCCATATCCTGGTAAAGTTAGTTAACTTTGTGGGGTTGTTTTTATCCGTGGGAAAACAATGTAGTAGGAGGTTATGGTAGGGGTCGTAGTTAAAAGGCATTGGTCCATATGGCACGTATTAGCGATTTACGTTGCTTGTCATTTCCCGGGTTAGGTTTTCTGTGTTCCAGCCGATTGTCAATTTCTGGGGCGGGTTATTCTTTTCGTTTCGGGTAACTCTGCTATAGCCGGTTGGGTTGCTTTCTGCATTCCCGGCTGACTTTATTATAGCCGGTCGAGTTATTCTTTACACTCCGGCCGACTTCGTTATAGCAGGTCGAGTTGTTCTTTACGTTTGGGAAGTAGTTTGGTATTCGGTTTTACTCCACGGTGTAGGCCAGTATAGGGGTGTATTGTACTTGTATAGTGGATAAGGATCGTAGACGTTTTCCTTTTTCATGGTTCCTACTCCTAGTTTAGGGTATAGGGCTATATAGTTTTACGTATAGTCCCCTACGTTTCAGTATTAGTTTCTTTTGTTCCGTAAGGTAATATCCTTTTACAAAGTCTGTAAGGTATAAATCTTTTTCCTTTTATTCTGATACGTCGATAAGTTATGCTATTTCGAATAGGGCCTCTATAAAGCATCCGTTCCTACCTCCTAAGTTATTAATTCCTTTGATTTTTAAATAGATTCGTAAGGCTTGAACAACAGTAGAATTTACTCTTTACTATATATCTAACGTCCAAACCGAGAAATTATTATAAAATTCGTATAGTAAGTCCGGTCCTTAAATTTACTCCTCCCAATAACGGTATATGGCAGCCAAAATGTATGCATTTACGATATAGGGTTTTAGTTCCTTAACTGGAAAATAGATAATGTTATCCTAAAGGCCTAGGTTAATCTTCTACATTATAGCCTTTCTAATTCCCATGTATTTAACTAGGATATTAAAGAAAGCACTAATTTCCTCCAGTGATATTAGGTTCGGGTCCATAGTTATAATTGTCTTAGGGCGTTTAGGCAATATGCTAAAATCTGGTAATCTCTTAATATGTCTAGGTATATCCAAAGTTCAGGGTGATTCAACGAACACAAAGCGAATAAAGTAATCAATATAATTGAAATGATACTTATTAACGCCACAAACTAGTTAAGCGTTCCAAATTAGTTTTTATTAGCTCTAGTATCGTTATACCAACCAAGCGACTAAGAAAACTCAAAACGTTATAGGTACTGAACTTAAAACAAATAGGGTGAACGTAGGTAAACTTAAAACAAATAGGGCGATTGTGGAAAATTGGGCAAGGCAAAAAGAATATCGAGTTATTATATGCTTCGGGATACGGTAATCTATCCGTATTGGTATGCTGTAGCAGAACTTAGTAAAGGGAGTCGGTTGGTTATTTAGTATATAACTAATTTGGTAGGGCGATCAGGTTATTTATATATATGTAACCGATCGTGGCTTTACTAAAGCGAAGGGTTTAAAAAAAAATCAGATAGGTCCCAACGAAGGGTTCCGAAACTTGATCGTTTTAGTTTACGTAGCCTGGTACGTAATAGAATGCTCTTTCAAAAGTGCTCAGGTACGTCAAAGCGCTAAATAAGGGTTAATAGTAGAGTAACGGGGCTTTTAGCAAATGAAACGCCAAATAAGGATTGATAATATCGTACTAAAGTTTTCTTTCTTTAAGTCACTTAATCTTTATAGTCTTTATATACGTCTGCGTATAATTTTTGTAAAAACGAAGTGTTAAAGCACAAACAATTCAAATCACTACAATATCCTGTTATAGGTTTTCAACAAGTATTTATCTCTTCTTCCTAAGCTTTCTATAGTCGACCGAGTTGGCTACTAATCAGTGTCGGTAAAGTCTAAAGACCTGTTCATGTAAAACAAAGTAACTAAAAAAGTGATCAAAATAATTGGTATTTGTAATATAAAAGATAAAGATAGTTGAGAAAAAGTATTCAGAGGTATACGTTATAGGTAAAGACTTATAAGACTTCGCCTAAAACGTATAATTCTGGAATACTTCTTCTAAACCGCTCCACGCATTGCTATCGGCCTGGAATAGCATTCTAGACCGATCTATGCATTATACACTTTGCGTTTTGCAAGAGTGCAGCCTGCAGTATGACACATTATTATGCACCCTGCAGGGGTGCACCCTGCAATACAGTGCACTGCTCTTTAGTCTATATATACTATCTGTGAGAGTATATATTAATATCCATAGTTATCAACTCCTCAGTCCACCGGTTAACGTTTACTATTAATTTATATCAGCTCATTTTGATTATTTATAATAATACCAGTTTTTAAAAGCGCTCTGAATGATATATTTATAAAAGTAAAGAAATTAAGTTAGTGGTAGGGAATCCAAATTTAAAGTAGACTGAATATAAATTCGGTGAACGTATAATATGGCTTCAACTTACGGGTTTAAAATTACCGGAAAAAGATGTATCCATTACTAGTTCGTTTGTAACGATAATAACGGGCTGACTGACCCCTATTTTAATAGCGATTATTAATAAATTTACCCGCGGCCGCGAACGCGATATACGGTACATAAAGCGTATTTATTAACGGTTCAGAGCTATGGATCCGAGCACGTTGCTTTAATACCTTGGGCGTTAAAAAGGTTTCGTAACGTATCCTAACAATACATAATTCGAGGCGGCAAAAAAGGTTCGCTTCGACCACCTTGTTTAAAGGGGTATTATTATAACAAAACATACGAAAAGGTTTAGCGATACAAACCGCGCTTTAATTCTACCAGGCTATGTTTACGACGGAGGGAGGGGATTCTTACAGGTGATAGGGTTTTTAAATACAGGGAAAGGGTAAGGTTTATAACTTTAGGAATTCTTCGTTTCTCCTTTTAGGGGTTAGGGGGAGGGGGGGAGGGAAAAGGAAGTGATAGTGTTAGTGGAGGCGGCGGCGGGAAAGGTGAAGAGAAAGGTCGAGATAAAGGAGGTGTTACCTGAAGAGGCAAGGTTATTAGTGGTAGTGGTAACGACAGTAACGCGGCTAGCGGCGGTGGCAGCTTCGGCGCGCCTACATTCACGCGTTAAACGGCGCTTAAGGATTTCGTTTTTACGCGGAATTTATTTAGGGGAGAGGTTAGTATATGGAAATTAGTTACGTAACCTACCTATCAGAGCAATTTAAAATAAGTAATTATAATAATAGGTTAAGTTTGTATATGTTAATTAACTAATTAAGATTTACGTTGATTATAGGTATGCGTTATTAAAGGGGGGAAAATAGATTTTATTTAAACCGACAACGATATATCTTTTTATATTAACCCTAAAATATATGACTGCATAATTACTTTCATGTTATTACACTTGTAATCATATTTTTATAGGGAATAATAACAAATGATATAAATAAGTATATCATTACTAATTAATTAAACTTACCGGACATTTATTATAATTAATGCCATAGCTAGAAATTACTAATTCGAATCTTTACAACTTTTACCGAACTACACTATTATTACTAAATTGCTAATTTAAACCTTTACAACTTTTACCCTAATTTAATGATCACACTAAATACCCGTGAGTATATAGAAGGTGTCAGAGGGTTTATGTTATCAAGAAGGTAGCAGAGGTGCTGAATGAACAATATCGCAACCGTGCAAGTAATGATCGAAAGCCGTGAGGCTATTCAGAATATACTGAGACTAAATACTTAGATTGACAACTGAAGAGCTATGAAGGAAATACTATCTATGTGGTGCTGAACGTGTCCTTATATCCTTTATCCTTCATACTGGATCGCTATGATCCTCCGTTCTCTGGATCATCTTGGATCACTATGATCCTTCATTCCTGACCCAACCGCTGTCTGGGTCATGACACCTAACTATACTATTATTACTAAGCTACGAATACGTATTGTATTATAACCAGACTATTATTACTATAATACAGATATGGATAGCGTTATAAACTTTACTATTACTATAAGGTAACGGATACGAATCGTAATAAGAAAAAAAAAGATTACTTGTATGGATATTACCATATATATCTATAGTTAGTAAGTAGCCATGTTGCGGAGTATATCTTTGTAAAAGTGTACAGTAACGTATCAATTTATAAGGTGTATTCCTGCAGAGTATATAATAGCGTGGCACTACCTAGAAGAGAGATTGGCAGAGTGCATGGTAGAGTGTCACTACTCGAATGAGAGGTTTATAACCTTTTACCCGTGGCGTGCACTCTCCGAATGCCTTTTCTCTCTCAGAAATCTTTACTACTATAATACCAATCTTTACAATAACTTTTCTACTCTTTTACGTTCATATGAATAAGCAGAGAGCTTACCGACAAAAACTGAATAAAACGTGTTATCATCTCCAAATTATTCTTTATAATACTATTTAGTAATAAATGCTTTGAGTAAGGGAATCGGTGGTGTAGTCTTTTAGTTAAATGGGTTGCCAATAGGTGTTAAATTCGTAAATAAGTTGATAACTTACGTAAAAATCCTATATTTATTTTTTCAAAAGCTTAATAATATTGAGATCAATTATACTATTGGAGAAAGGGAAGCCTTAGCTATAGTAAAGTATTTTCAAAAATCACGATTATAAGTAGTTTATTCGCCTCAATAAATGATAATATATATTCATTATGCGAACCTAATTCCCTTATTAATGAACCAAACTATACCCATAAGTAGAATCGCGAAATAAATAGATACCTTGATAATGTTTAATATTGGAATCTTACACCGCTTCAATTTGAATGAGATAATGAAAAACGCGGATAATATATTAAGGTTATCGAGTGTGATTTTCAAGCTATTAAAGATAAATATAGGAGAATCATTATAGATAGCGAGAAAATGTTTACTCGCAAAACCAATATTAAGGGAATTTAGTACAGTTACTTTTTTACTTATACGAATACTAAACCCAGGGCGAATGCTATAGCCAGAGGTAACATTGGCAACCGTGTATATTAGTAAAATGAATTGATACGGAAGTATTGTTAGATACCTAATGAACAACTATAAATTAATCAAAATCCTTTCAACACAAGTGAGAAAAACAGTAAAATACGATACAACACATTTTTATATCTAGGATGGAATTGTGTTAAGATGAGAATTATGTGGTAAATATACAGTATATATAAAGAGAAAGGAGGTTCCCGGTGCTTTGAAATGAGTTTACAATCATTATGTATATTACATGGTAACTATAACTTCATATAAATTAATAATAATATTAAAATAGCTAATATGATATGAAAATACTAAAAATATATCCGGATATATAAGTCATATATACTAACCAACCTTGAAAGAATAATTAACGTTAACCCTATATTTAAAGTGGCTTTAAAATTATAGGATATTGTGAAAAGAGATTTTATAAGTAAGATAAACCTAAAAAAAATCAGCGGAAAACAAATTTACACCTTATAATAGATTATTCCTGGAAATTCTCATTTTGTAAAGCTGTAGGTAAACCAACGGACAAGGAGGTTTGTCAAACGTAAGAACTCATTACTAATATCTTTTAGTATTCTAAGGAGTGTTATTTTAATAATACTCAATATTTTAAAAATCCGATAGTCGTAAAATATTTCGTTCAAGAGGGAACTAAAGTAACATATACGTTTATGTACTCAGTTGCGTCAATAGAATTAGTTGAAAGATTGGTTGAACTAGTTCAAGATGGATTTTAAACTTAGATTTACAAACGCAAATACAAAAAAAACTCGAAAAATAGCCCAAAGTACTCTCCAATATTGTAAAGGTTATTAATAACAAACCTATCATACGATTATCATACACTCTGTCATAAATTATGTTAGTTTAACCAATCAAACCTTTTCCTTCAGAAACCGTCGAGGAATCAATGTTAAACGTAAATCGAAAATAGTTGATGATGGCTTACGTTGAGTTGTAAGCAAACAAAGAGGCAATTTGTAATGAATATGATGGTCGACACGAACATATCCAATGATAGGTAGCTGAATAATAAATTAAACGATGGGTTAAAGTCAAAATAAACCAAAAAAACGGTATTAAAAATAATGGGAATAAATTTTAGGTTAGGGATTGGATGTTGAAAACTGTTTAAAAACCAGTAATATTAAATTAAAATGGTTTATTCTTAATAATAGAAAAAAAGACATTAAAACCATTTACACGCCAGTTTTTAAGTTACAATAAACCGGATTATGTGAAGTTAACTAATTCACATTGCCCGTTTTTTATGAATTATCAATCCGATTACTAGATTGAAGTGGTGGAAGGTTTACATCAATTCCTTTAAATTATATACCTAAAAGATAGTAATAAAATTAGGTATTAGTATAAATAGAAAGGAAGGAGTTTAAAATATGGTATATGTAAGTGGTTTTAACAATAATAATAACAAAAATAACGAGATTGTACTGGGGTAAAGTAGCGAGTTCAACTTTTATATAAGCTATTAAGTTTATTGCTAAGCTATTACTAGGTATACAAATGAGATAAGATACTTGTATTTTGCTGTTTACTATTTGTTACTCATTACTCGCTTTTTACTTCTTAGTAATCGTACCTTACATCTTATTACTTGTTACTCGTTTCTCGTTACTCGCGTCTTGCTTTTCACGTCTTACTACTCACTACTCACTACTCGTTACTCGCTTCTCGCTTCTCGCATCTCGCGTCTTACGTCTTGCATTTCGCGTTTCGCATGAAAACCCAACTTTAACTCGACTCTACCTTCACTTTACAGCTCCACTTTCTTTGTACCTTATTTTTACTTTGACCTTATCTTAACCCTTTTATTCTTTCATTCGATTTTTACATTAACTTTAAACTTTTAATGCTTTGCTTTACTACTTTATTTGTTATTGTTGCTTTACACATGGACATTATTATTATTTTATTTGATGTTTTTCTTTACCTTTTACTTTTTATTTTGTTTTGATATATTTATATATGTCCTTAAAGACTCAGCTATACATTGATTAGAAGTAAAATAATAGTCTAACTATTGGGTACAACCGGAATAATCGGAGGTATTTCCCTAGAATGTCTAATATAAAAGAAATAGCTACCCATGGTTATGGGGAGCATAACTATTAAACCAAAGGAGTAAACATACGCTAGTTTAAAAGTAGACTAAACAACGATCCAATCTCCCCCAAATTCATCCCTTTCTCATCGTAATCACACCACAACCCCATTGTATCCTCGTATTCCGTTCCCGTTCGTCGTTTCATCAGCATCTACCATATAGCTATATCCAATTACACATTTTTAGTGTCGTGTATTTACCTATTGTCATGTGGCCAATTTTCTTGCACATGGATGCTAGGAATTTCTCAACATCAGGCCACTAGGACAAATCTGCCAGTGGTTCGAGGGCAGCTCTCCCTAGTCCACAGAAGAAGCCGGGCAAGCCATTGGTTAGTCAACGCAGTGATGCGGACTAGGAGATTCTGGACGGCGACTATTCCGTGACATCGCGGTTCGGAAGTGCCATCCCGGAGCGCCCTCGCTTAACCCTTCCTCCGGCGACATCCTCCCAGCCGTGGACAACATGCCAGCGGCTTGTTTCAAGACTGAGTGGACTGGGAGAGGTGCTCTGTCTCTCTACCTGTCTGCATGGGCCGAGTTTGCGCAAGTCGGGTTTGACAAGTTTCCCGGTTCTTCAGCCCTTGTCGAGACCCCTGGCTTTGATGAAACGCACGATCTGTTCTCTCGTGAGCTTGTCATTGTACTGTTCCTGACACTCGTAGAACGAGAGCAACTCCTGGGTGCAGTCAACCATAGCTTCAATGTCAATGTTGCTCTCCGAGAGCCAGAACCCAAAGCGTTGGACCTTCGAGAATCGCTCCATCTTACCCGCGTTGCTTGCCCCGTCCGCCTGCTGACCGGCCTGGCCCTGGCCGGGCATCCCAGAACCAGCCGGCGTCGGCGGTTGTCCTCTGTTCTGCAGCTGGTTCAGCGCCGCGGTCATGGCATTAACACCCGCGACGTTCGGCTGACCCAGTGCAGCGGCGCCGCTGCTCCCGGCTTGGCCTGCGCCTGCGCCTTGGCTGTTCTGGGATGGGCGGAACACGATGGCCAGCAGTATTGCGGTGAGGGCAATGGTATGCGGCGGATAGATGAGGGGGAGATCGGTCATGAAGTGGTCGTTGATAATGGACCAGGCCACCGTCATGTCCTCGTTGGTCAAGTTCAGGCTTGACTGGAGACTGGTGAGAGTACGGTACGGCTGGTGGACGATGAGCTGGGAACTCATTTCCGAGATCATCCAGAACTCGCATTCGCCAATCTTGGAGGGATCGTGGAAGAGATGCATGTCTGGGCGGTGTCAGCCTTGGGCCTGTCATCAAAAGGCTCCAGGCAAGAGGCTGTACTACCTGTCCAGAGACTCCGCGCCTCCTGGGTCATCAGTCGGATGTGTTGCGGGCATTCCTCCATCTTGCAGGCCAGATACAGCGCGGTGGTGATCACGAGGAAAGGGTTTGTTCTTCGGATCTCGACTTTGGTGTAGAAGCGTTTGATGTAGACTTGGGCCGTGGCCATTGCTTGCTGGCGGGTTCCAAGTCTCTTCCCAAGGCGGTTGATCTCTGCAAGACAGGCGCAGAACGATAAGCACAAGAGATCCGGCACCGTACATGGCCAAGAAGGGCTTACGCTGGTTGAAGAAGATGTTCAAGTGACGCAGCTGGGGCAGTCCGAAGCTCTGGACGAGGGCTGGATCTTCATCCTCGAGCTTCTGGCGCACGGTGGCCAGCTGGTCTTTGGTGAAGGTCCAGTGCTTCCGCTGGGACGAGTCCCAGTAGTTGGCTGCCATGTTCGGTCCGTGTGCCGAGTCCGATGTAGGGGGTGGCTTACGGCGCGACGGCCGCAGCACGATGGGAAGATCATGCTGAAACTGGGAAGGGGATGCCCAAGTTGGGCATCGGTGTTGTTGTCAGCACAGGTGCCAAGCTCCACCGGTGCCGAGCTCCACCGGTGCCGAGCTCCACCGGTGCCAGCTCGGCTATGACATGGAGCAGCTCTGACTGGCACCGGTTCCACAGGGATGTGGCCTGAGCCTTGGAGAGGAACAGAGAGGGACCTCGGCCAGGGCGAGAGAGCAACAACTCCAAAACCAGCACATCAGCTTAGCTTGGAGCTTCGAGATTTGTCCCAAGCCTGCGGACAGCTTGCCAACCCATCCTGTTCCACTGCAGACACTGCAGACACTGCTGACCTCCCTGGCTGGAGGAGCACACTCTAACATATCACAAGGACAAGGACCCAACGAACAGCGCCTGATGCGACAATCCAAGCCCCTGCCAAACCGAACCATGATACAAGCCTGAGAACCTCGCATCTGTGCGACACACCCTATCATCATATCACGCAGAGAGGATACGGGATTCAAACCAGAGCATCTTTGAACACACCTACACCGATAACCACTACCTTGCCATTGCCTTCTCTCTCCATCACTACAGAGCCCTCGCAACCATCCAACTCCTCAACCTCCCAAGCTGCTTCAGGCCCTTGCAATGATCTCACAGCAGCAAGATGAAAGTCCTAGATGAGGTGAAGAAGCCACAGCTGGACGAGTCACAGAACCAGCGCGACCAGCGGGTGGAGGAGCTATGGAGGAAGCTTGATCCCAAGGGCGTTGGCGAGCTGGATGTCAAGGGCCTGCAGAAGGGCTTACAGAGGATAGACCACCGTCAGCTGGACCCCAACACAGCACTTGGGTTGGAGCAACTGCTGATACTTGGGCTATAGCTTTAAAGAATGCAGACGATATGATGCAGGAGATTGTCAAGATGGTGGATGTCAATAATGATGGCAAGATCCAGTACGAAGGTATGGTTATGCTCTTGGACTGATTGGCACATGTGTTTCCCCAGGAAGCCAAGCAGGTCACTAACACAGGCCAACATTGCAGAGTTTCGCACCTTTGTGGAAGCCGCTGAGCGCCAGTTGCTTCTGCTCTTCAGGTCAATAGACCAAAACCACGATGGCCAGGTTGGCCGAGACGAGCTGGAAGACGCATTCCAATCGGCCAGCCTGTCTGTGCCAAAGCGCAGAATTGCTGGCTTCTTCAATGAGATCGATATGGACCACAATGGCTTCATCAGCTTTGAGGAATGGCGGTAAGCATATCCTGTGCTTTGCCCCACTCCTGGATTCTCCTCCACCACTTGTTCCTCTCTTCCGAGGCTTGCAGATATCATTGTCCGGAACAGCCTCAGATTATCATATGCTCAGTTCCAGAGTACCAACATAGCTAGTGAATGTGCTGTGCTCACTCCCTGCCTCTACCCATTCCAGCCAATTGGGGCAGGAGGGGGAGCTTAGAGCTCCATGGGTTTCCACAAATGACTTTCCAAGTGACTGCTCTTCACCTATGCGATTTGCTAACTTTTCACCTACAAAGGGACTTCTTGCTCTTCATGCCAACCAATAACGGCTCTCCCTTAGCAACAGCCTTGTCCTACTACAGTTCCATCGTCACAGTGAACGCTGAGGGAGATTCATCCGTTTCAGAAGACGTACTCGGAGGTCTAGGTAGGAAGGGTTCCCTTCTCCACGCACTTTTTGGCTCCATCCTTAGACTTGCGCAACCCCCTCCTTCACCGTCTCTCCACTTCAACACGCCTGGCTCAAGTCCTGGAGCCGCCGACCCAATCCCGCCCGAACGCAAACACCCGCGATTTCATCCCAAGCGATCCAAAGCAAGGGACGACGAAATGGCTGCTGCCTTGGCCTCTTATCCCCAAGCCGCTGCTGGCAGCATCACCCACGCAGCTGCCGCTACCACAGGTGCCGTTCACAGCTCGATACCGACCCAGACCCGACAAACAACGGAAGTGGTTCCAATGAGAGCAGGTACATATAGTCGAAACCGCGATGTCGACTTCCCCGATATTGTCGACCGCGATCCCGATTCCCAACTGCCATTTAGCGAGAGTTTCAGCTCGGAGGAGGAACGTCAGGATGGATCAGAACACAGACTGATGAGTTTATTACCTCAACCAGGATACTTTGCTGCTGGTGCCATCTCGGGTGGGATCTCTAGAACTGCAACAGCGCCCATCGACCGTCTCAAGGTCTACCTCCTCGTTGACAACAAGTCCAAGACCAATGCCGTTCTCGCTGTCGCCAAGGCTGCATCTGTGTTGGCCGCTGCCCGCCAGGCAGGCACACCCGTCGCTGCAGCTGTGCGGGACCTGTACCAGACAGGCGGTTTGAGAACTTTCTTTGCCGGTACAATACTATCCCCTCCCACGCTGCCTGCCCCCCCTGACAGCCAGACGCATCTCCCTCGGCAGAGCTGCTACTTGGACCGTTTTGCTAACACCACGGACAGGCAACGGACTAAATGTCCTCAAGATCATGCCCGAGACGGCGATCAAGGTATGTGGAGCCATTGAAAATCACGACAACACCATTTGCTGAGCTTCCATTTCCAGTTCGGTACCTACGAGTTCATGAAACGCTGGCTTGCCGAACTCGAAGGCCACGGCGATCCGGACAAGATGAACCCATACTCCAAGTTCGCAGCCGGTGGCATCGCAGGAATGACCGCACAGTGAGTCCTTTTAATGTCTCCAGCTCGCCACTTCACAATCTTTATTGACAGCTTGCTCGAGATTTTGCGTCTACCCTCTCGACACCCTGAAGTTCCGGCTGCAGTGCGAGACTGTCCACGGCGGCCTCAAAGGCAACGCCCTCCTCGTGCAAACTGCTCGCAACATGATCAAAGACGGCGCTTTTCGCAGTGCTTACCGAGGCATCACCATGGGTCTCATTGGTATGTTCCCCTACAGCGCCATCGATATGGGCACCTTCGAGTTCCTGAAGACCAGCTACGCGCGGTGCAAGGCGCGCCATTTCGGCATACACGAGGAGGATGCGCTCCCGGGCAACGTGGCCACTGGAATCATTGGTGCCACATCCGGAGCCTTCGGTGCTACTGTCGTGTACCCGCTCAACGTGCTGCGAACCCGACTGCAGACGCAGGGGACGAAGATGCACCCACCAACCTACACCGGAATCGTGGATGTCTTCATGCAGACGTTCAAGAACGAGGGCGTGCGCGGGCTGTACAAGGGCCTGGGTATGAACCTGCTCAAAGTTGCGCCCGCGCTCAGCATCACCTGGGTCACGTACGAGAACTCCAAGCGGCTCATGGGCCTCCCTTGACACGAGACGTGTGACACACCTCAGCGTGCGAACTCGAAACCCAAGCAAAAGCGACATGGGCCAAACGCCACGGGGGTTCGAGCGGCGCATTCCAGGACGGCGTATTCACGAATGGACGGACTCCTTGGACTGATCCGAGGATACCGGACCATTCGATCTCGGACAAACCGACAATCGGTTGGGACGCGATACGACGATGCATGAGGCGCGGCTGGCGAGGAGCTCGTACGAGGGCGAAGGCAATCCAATCTATCTATCCAGCGGCATTCGCACGAGGCGGGCCACAAAATACTTGCACCCTGATTGTGTCGGATCGATTTGATCTTGTGGTTGAGCATGTGATGTGTCGCGGGCGTTCGGAGAGGCAAGCCGATTCCAAAGGAAAAAACCCGTGGCCATGACACCAGAAGTAGGCCTTCCACACCCCCCTCCCCTCCCCCCAAAGGATGGGGGCCCCTTCTCCAGAGACTGCTTGATTAGACTCGAAAGAACCAAAAAAAAAAAAAAAAAAAAAAAAAATCCATGTAACGAACAATGAAGATCAACCAAGAGTCAAAATACGGCCGGGTCCGGACTGCTTGATCGGCAGCCCTGCTTTTGCCGCAAGACGAGGCTGCCTGCGCGTGGCATACAGACGCAGCCTAGTCCCGCCACCCCAGAACGTTGTTGTCTAGAGTCCCCGGGCGAAGTCGAGTCGTCAGTGCACACGGCTCGCACAAGGGCTTTCGTAAATCTCCTGCTCGCACCTTGGATCTTCCAGCAGCGGCGCCCAATGACCCGACCCCCTCTCGTGGCCCATCTCCGTGGAAAACCTCCCGATGCCCCCCTCTTTTTTTAAAAAAAATAAAAAACCAACCCAAGCTTAGACGCATTCGTAGGGGCGTGGTGGTGATGATAGGGAGGTGGGGAGTGTGGAATCAGGCGGATAGTACGCAGCGGCTATCTGGGTGTGATGGGAGGAGGGCTAGCCCGGCAAAAGCAAAGGCGTTCGTTCGGTAGTGTGGATTGGATCGCAACAGCAACCAGAGAATAGATCAGGTTTCTTTCAAACTTGACTGGAAATTGAAAACATAAATTTTATTTGGTTCTGCACATCATGTGGAATCTCGAAACCCAACCAATTAACATCTTCTTTTTGCAGTCTACCGTAGCCGCCAACAACTGGGTGCGTACATGCAACTCAAAACACCATCACCTGTTGAAACAGTCACACGAATTTGCAGGCAAATGAGACGGTTGAGAAGATGCTAACTAGTGGTATGAACAGCCCCAGGGACGGGGGTTTGGGGGGGATGGCCAACAACAATCGACCGCTGCCTCCCCAGGACCACTTCTGGCACTCCACTCCCCCAACACCTGCTGCTGCCATGTACTGCTTTACCAATCTAGTAATGTTTTATAAACAGTGTGCTTCCAAAACAGAAACACCAGAGTCGACCACACGCTGGTGACTTACCTGTAATGTGACAATACCAACAGCTCCCCACCCGCATCGCACGAGGCCGGCTCGAAGCGCCAGAGCATATCCGTCATCCAATCCTTTAGAGCCCGACAGTGTGTTCTTGTCAACACGGCATGTCATCCCATCGATTAACGAATGACGTCCCCTTGCTTGTCGATACCCTCCAAGTCCTCCAGGATATCACTCCCACCCAGCAATCCAGACCCACCAACCGTGGCCTTCTTTCCGCCAGACCACACCTCATGGAACTTGATGCTTTCGTCACTGGCCGCGACGACGATGCAGCCCTCGGCCGCTGTCCGGTTACGCCTCTTTTCCTTCTCACGGCGCTCCCGCTCACGGTCTCGTGCCCTGCCCGTGGCGTTCCTCGCAGCCCGATAATCGGGTGGACCTTGTGGATAAGGGATAGCATAGAGTGCTCTGTGTTCGCCCTCCCAAGGAATAGCTGCCACCTGACGACACTCTGGCCAAGAGAATACTGCGATTCGGTATGGATGATCTGGCTGTGCATACCCAAAGGTGGCAGCGATCTCCCTCCGCGTTGTGGACCATATAAGACTCGTGACCTGCGCATGGACGGCGATGGTGGCAAGTGCAACACCCGACGTGGTGTGGTAGAAATGAATGCACTTGTCATGAGACCCACCACCAGTGGCCAAGAGTCCCTCGCGCCATGGGCAGAAGGCAATGGCTTTGACCGCGGCGGTATGCTCCCATTTGTGCTTCGCATATCGCTCGTCAACGATCCGAGGCTCACCAGAAGTGTCTGAGATGGGGTTCCGGAAAGAGTCAGATGCGGACTTGACATGAGCTGGGAGTGCCGGTGGGTAGCGGGGCGCTGCACGCTCCGCAACTATGCGGTTGAGATCCCACAGGCGAGTGTTGGAGCCTGGCTGGAAAAAGCGTGCAAAGGGGGCCGCCGGCACATTGAGGCGATCGTCAATAGAACCGATGGCGGCTGGTGGCACGCCGCTGCCGACGGTCACGGACGATGATATCTGACGTCTGGTCATAGAATACGGTCTGGTCGGTGGCGGCGAGGGCACGCGATCGGCGAGGCCGTTGAAGCCCTCTATGTCCGCCAGAAAGCTTAGATCGAGGCCTTGGGGCGGAATGGGCTCACGAAAGGCAGAAAATAGCCTGCTGATGGAATCCTCATGCTCAGACTCCGACGGGAGATTGGTCACCTTTTCGGTCTCGAAGAGAAAGCAGAGGTTGTCATTGCCTCCTGTGGCGAAAAGATTCCCATGGGGCGCCCACGCTAGGCCGCAGATTTGTTGACTGTGGCTGGTGATGCAAGCCAGACATTGGACACTGCCTCGCCAATTGTGACGAAAAGTCTCATATGCAAGAGGCCACTCAACAGCGTAGTAGAAAACATTGCCTTGCTCATCGCCCACGAGAAGGTCCTCGTTTTCGACGGGAGGGCCAGGATTGTAAGGATTGACCGACGGACGCACAGTGACGGTGGGCTTCCAACTAACGCATGCTACAGGAGCTTCTTCCACATGGGGCGTGAATCTGAAACGTGGATACTGGCGTTCGGTGAGCCCGGGGGCATCCCAGAGTGACATGAGGTTGAGGATTCCGTTCGAACGACCGTATGCAAGGATGGCTTTCTTGCCTTGGGCCGACGAGAAGTCAACAGTGGTCAGCCAAGATATTTCGCCCAGTCCATTGTCCTCGAGTGCCTGGACGCCGGTAGATTCTGCCCAGCAGTACAGTCTCGTGCCCAGCCCCACGGCCAGAGTCTGTGAGACAGAATCAAAAGCCAAGATGGAGCAGTAATAGTCGTCCCTGAGGTTCGGTGCGTCGAGCACTTTAAAGGGGGCGACTGGCAGCGTTCGCAGTTCAAGAGCGGGCTTCGTAGACCGCTTTGCGGGATGGTCTTCTCGAACAAGCTGCGTGCCATGCCAGTATGTCTTTTGTCCTGGGTCCTTGTTTGGTTTCTTGGACTGCTTCTCCACGGGAATCGATGCATGGTCAAAGCCTAGAATCCTCGACGACTAGTCGATTTGGAAGGCAGACGCAAGACGGGCCTCATGCTTCTCCACATCTTCTTGGGCTTTCGGTCTGGCGGGAGGAAACTGGGTGTTGAACATAGGAGCAGTGGTGCCGCTGGTGAACAAATTCCCTCGGCCGTCGTCAACGGCACCCTGGTTCGGAACCATGCCTCCGACAGACCAAACGCTGTTGCTGGGTATCTAAATGCTTGGTTAGATCGGTACCTAGGTAGACTGAAAGTTGTCTCGGCTGCGTAGTGATGGACGGTGGGGTGCTGTGTCCAGGATGCATCAAGTGTTAAGTATGAGGGATATGAAAGCTTACTCTTCTATCTGGCTGGTTGCTCGAGGTCATATCAAGGACAGTCCTACTATTGCTCGACCTTCCTGCCTTGCGGGCCTCGGTTGGAGAGGGTGGCAAGGCCCGTCGCCGGAAACAGAAGGGATCCGGAGCATCCTGGTTGTGACGCACCAGGCGTTCTGAAGGCGTTAGGTCTTCCATGGGCTTTGTGGTGCGAAGCTTTTCTGACCCGGGGGTTGCGTGGTCTCTCATGGGCACGAAGCGGTCAAGAGCCCTTAGAGAGCTGACCCTCGAACTGTTCAAGCCAGTGTTGTCAGAGCCGTGGCGTTCGTGAGCGCTGCTGCGGTGTAGCAGCGTGGGATACGAATCTGTGCGCGAGATCCTCCGCCGGGACACACGAGGCAAAGTTGCGAACTTGTCGCGGTCGATGCTAGGGGATATGACTATCTCCGTATCCGAATCCTCATAGACACCATCTTGTGATCGAGACTCCTCGGAACTGCTGCCGTCGTAGGAGTTTAAAGTGACGCTCTCGAGGTTGGCAGACAGGGACGAGGCTGCTCGGTCGGCACGGCTCTTGACAGGTGACTTTGTCGATCTGGACGGAGAAGTGTCGAGAGAGCCATATCCGGAGTCGGCGGAGCGACCAGTGCGAGACGAGGGCTCAAAAAATGGCAGCAGAATCCGTGGAGCTGTAGGAGTGATAGGAGCCACGATACCTGCCATCATGCGTTTTCGGATGGTGTCTCAGCGTGCGTGCAAAGGACTTTGTGCTCCTTGCCACGGGGAGGTTGCGGGGTGAAGGAAGTAAGGAAGACCTGAAGAGGTAGTAGCAGCTGTGACGTAGAGTGGACAAGCACAAGCACGTTGGGAAGACAAGACAGATAGCGGACAGGAACAGGCACAGGCGGATGATGCGATCCTGTGCAGCCGATAGTCCGGCCAGCAGCAGCTGGATAGCAGCAGATCAAATGAAACAAAACCAAAGAGGCATGACCAGCTGGGGCAGATTCTAGATCATCCGATACAATGCGTGTGGGCGAGTGAGGTGTTGCTGACGGGGAAGGTCATAACACTGCTCGACACAGAGAAGTAGGGAATCGTAGGGTCAAAACATTATCAGGTTCAAACGAGAGGTAGATAGGTCATGTCTCGGCATCGAAAGAATGTGGAAAGAGAAGACGACACTTGTCCTAGAAAATGTACGTCAAGGCCAGGGCATGGGCGAGAGAAGGGGACAAGGGGAGAAGGGGAGATGGAGGAAGGAGGAAGGAGGAAGGAGGGAGGGAGGCTCTTGCACTCGTCGTGCATACAGCCACTGGGAAAGTTTTCACACGGATGAGTTGGAATGATGGCAGGCAAGCGATCAGCACTTGGGACTGTTGATGTTATAACATACAACTCGGTGGAAATATCAAAAGACATCCTTTGGTTTGTACGTAGGTAACATTCATAGTATAGAGTATACTTGAAAATGTCTATTGAGAATGTACTAGTCGTTGACCGTTGAAAACTGAGTAAAACCGGCTTGGGTGCTGACATGGGCTATCCCTGGAGCCCTGCCTCGGCCCGGATGCTTCAGGGATACTCCTAGCATGTGGCATTCTCCATTTGATGGGACGATTACTAACTACCTTGGAACGTCGTCTGGCCGTCTCGATGTCCCCAAGGCCTCCCCAAGGCCTTGTTGTCAAGCTTTACCTGCCCGAGCAGTTGATCTGGAGGTTTCGAGATGGCCAGTGTAAGGCATACACATCCTCCCGAAGACCTGCAGATGAGACGTTGACTGATTGCAAGGCGCCCCCAGCATGGAGTGATTCGAAACACCCAGTCACGTACTGAAGAACAAAGGAAGCAAGATCTTGACAAGATACAGAAGTATCGCGACCTTGAAGCCCGCCTCCGCTCTCATGTATGTGTTCCACCAACGTTGTGCAAATCTTATTTCTCGAAGACAAGCCTTGGCTGACGCAACTGGCCCCAGATCGCCTCCCACGGCCACGACTACACCCTCGAAGCCTTCCAACTCACCACCAAAATCTCCCGCTTGAACCCGGAATACTACACAATATGGAACGTCCGCAGAGGCTTGCTAACATCTGGCTTATTGTCCAAACCGTTACCTGGGTCTTTGCCCTCGAAGGCGTCGTCGAGTTCTTCTCCACCAGACACTACCACAACACCGTCCGCCGCTTCTGCCTCTTCTTCATCAACCGCGACCCTGCAAAGCCCCGAATGCCAGACAACTGGGAAGACTGGTACTTCAGCTGACGTAGCGGAAGAGAATTCTGGTTCAGAACAGGCTGGGAACGAGAAAAATGCTCAAGCCGAGCGGCAGGAGAACGATCTGGAGGTACTGAGATCCGAGCTGGCCTTCATGGTGCCGCTGCTGATGGAGTTCCCAAAATGCTACTGGATCTGGAAATACCGGTCTTGGCTGCTCCAGCAGGCCATTGAACGCTTGGAGCCGGCTGTCACGCGGCGGATCTGGGAAGAAGAACTGGGCTTGGACACCAAAATGTTGACCAAGGATCGCCGAAACTTCCACGCGTGGAATTACCGGCGAAACGTTGTCAAACAGCTGGAGAGCACAACCCTCAACGGCCAGAGCATGGTGGAATCAGAATTCGAATTCACCACCAAGATGATCCGGATGGATTTGTCGAATTTCTCGGCGTGGCATAACCGTAGCAAACTCATCCCGAGACTGCTTGAGAAACGCGGTGCTGACAATGCTGCGCGGAGGAAATTCTTCGATGAGGGTAAGACTCGCCTGTCCGTTGTATTGGAGTATACGGCTGATTTGTCTACAGAACTTGGGTTGATACGGGAGGCCTTGAATGTGGGACCTGAGGACCAGTCCCTCTGGTATTACCACCAATTCTTGATGCTGGATGTCATGGATCAGAGCGACCAGCCTACCATCACAACAGACTTGACAGTTGAGGACAGAGTGTCGTATATCACTAGCGAGATTGAGGACATCAAGGATCTGCTTGAAGACTATGACGAGTGCAAGTTGCTGTACGAGAGACTCATGGAATATACCTTGGAGCTGGTCGCCCTGGGGAAGAGACAACCCTCTTCGGATGAGGAGACAGCCTTGAGAAATTGGCTGTCCAAGTTGCGGAGACTGGATCCACTAAGAACAGGACGCTGGAATGACATACAGAAGAAACTGGGCCTCGATAAGTAGATCTGCCCAAGGCATCTGTTCCTCATACCTACCAAGTCATTTCAAAGTGACTTATTCATTGGATCTGACACTTTTTACTAAGGCTCCTTGCCCATCACTTCCACTTCCACTTCCACTTCGTCCCATTGCAATGTCACGATGCCATGGATGACTTCCGCACCCGCCGTGCAGTATGGGTGTGATGCAATGACTTTTCATTCAAGGTGGTACTAAAGGGGCACAGCTGCCGCACAAAATGAGTTCAACCGCGCCTTCCGGCTCAATCTCATCCTGTCGAAACGGGGACCAAATGTGCAAACAATGGAAGTCCAAACACTGTGATGTGACGCGACCCGCTGCTCTCTCACTGCCAAAAGAGCGGCTGGTGGTGGCGAACTGTCTTCATGGAGCTTCTCCCGATTTCCACAACTCCATTATCTGCACTGCATTGTTGACCTTGTAATTCTCGAAGCACCATGTTTCACAGATGCATACACCGGGAATCGCCTCTGTTCTTTGGCTTTGCTTTATGATACCTGGACCCTTCCTCCGTGCTCTTTAGGATTCTGACGTGGATTACAATTCCTTTTGACCTCTTTCTTACTTGGAAACGCCTCTGCCTTGAATTGATGAAGGACCAGCTATAATTTGAACAAGACAGCAGCCTACCACCTCAGCAACAACCCCCCAGTCATCCAACCATCTCCCCTAACCAGCCAGCCTCACCACCACAACCGCTCCGCGACCGCAACACCAACCGAAAACCCACCCACCCAGCCAGCCACCCAGACACCATGTGCATCTTCGTCTACACCCTCCCCCAGCGCTGCGGCCACGCCTTCTTCCAGAACGTCGCCGAGTGCCCCGTCGCCCGCGGCGTGCCCCCGCCGCACGCCGCCGCCGCGCGCCGCGACGCCACGCTGCCCGCGCCCGTGTTCCTCTTCGAC